>JAQBSW010014056.1:0-12432 GCA_029291075.1 Eudiplozoon nipponicum
ATGAATTAAGGAATTAATGAACTAATGAATTAATGAATTAGTGAATTAGTGTATTAATGAATTAATGAATTAATGATTTAATGATGTAAGGAATTAATGAATTGATGATTTAGTGAATTGGTGAAGTAATGAATTAATGAATTAATGAATTAATGAATTAGTGAATTAATGAACTAATGCATTAAAGAATAAATGAATTGATGAATTAAGGAATAAATAAATTTAAGAATTACTAGATAATTGAATTAATAAATTACAGAATTAAAGTATATATGAAATAATGAATTAATGTGTTTGTGAATTAATGAATGAATGAATTTATGAATTAATGAGCGAATGATTTAACAAATTGCTAAATTAGTGAAATAATGAATTAATTAGCTAATGATTTAATGAACTATTGAATTTATGAATTAATGAATTAATGATTTTATGAACTAATGAAGTAATGACTTAATGAATTAATGAATTAATGAATTAATGAATTAATGCATTAATGTATTAATGTATTAATGAATTAATGAATTAATGAATTAATGTATTAATGTATTAATGAATTAATGAATTAAAGAATTAAGGAATTAATGAATTAAGGAATTAAGAATTAATTAATTAATGAATTAATGAATTAATGAATTAATAAATTAAGGTGTTAGTGAATTAATGAATTAATGAATTAATGAAATAACTAATTAATGAAATAATGAATTAATGAAATAACGAATTAATGAAATAATGAATTAATGAATTAATGAATCAATGAATTACTGAATTAAAGTATAAAGGAAATAATGAATTAAAGAAATTGTGCATTAATTAATTAATGAATTTATGAACTAATGAACGAATGATTTAATGAAGTGTTAAATTAGTGAATTAATGAATTAATTAGTTAATGATTTAATAAACTATTGGATTTATGAATTAATGAATTAATGATTTAATGTAATAATGAATTAAAGAATTAATGAATTAATGAATTAATGAATTAATGAATTAATGAATTAATGAATTAATGAATTAATGAATTAATGAATTAATGAATTAATGAATTAATGAATTAATGAATCAATGAGTTAATGAATTAATGAATTAATGAATTAATGAATTAATGAATTAATGAATTAATGAATTAATGAATTAAGGATATAATGAATTAATGAATTAATGAATTAATGAATTAATGAATTAATGAAATTATGAATGAATGTATTAATGAATTAATGAATTAATGAATTAATGAATTAATGAATTAATGTATTAACGAATTAATGAATCAATGAATTAATGAATTAGTGAATTAATGAATTAATGAATTAATGAATTAATAAATTAATGAATTAATGAATTAATGAATTAATGAATTAATGAATTATCGAATTAATAAATTAATGAATTAATGAATTAATGAATTAATGAATTAATGAATTAAGGAATAAATGAATTAAATAATTAATGAATTAATGAATTAATGAATTAATGAATTAATGAATTAATGAATTAATGAATTAATGAATTAATGAATTAATGAATTAACGAATTAAAGTGTTAATGAATAAATGAATTAATGAATTAATGAATTAATGAATTAATGAATTAATGAATTAATGAATTAATGAATTATGGATTTAATGAATTAATGAATTAATGAATTAATGAATTAATGAATTAATGAATTAATGAATTAATGAATTAATGAATGAATGAATTAATAAATTAATGAGTTAATGAATTAATGAATTAATGAATTAATGAATTAATGAATTAATGAATTAATGAATTAATGAATTAATGAATTAATGTGTATATGAAATAATGAATTAATGAATTAATGAAATAATGAATTAATGAATTAATGAATTAATGAATTAATGAATTAATGAATTAATGAATTAATAAATAAATGAATTAATGAATTTATGAATTAATGAATGAATGAATTAATGAATTAATGAATTAATGAATTAATGAATTAATAAGTTAGTAAATTAATGAATTAATGAATTAATGAATTATTGCATTAATGAATTAATGAATTAATGAATTAATGAATTAATGTATTAATGAATTAATGAATTAATGCATTAATGTATTAATGAATTAATGAATTAATGAATTAATGAATTAATGAATTGATGAATAAATGAATTAATGAATTAATGAATTAATGAATTAATGAATTAATGAATTAATGATTTAATGAACTAACGAATTAATGAATTAATGAATTAACGAATTAAGGGCTTAATGATTTAGTGAATTAATAGATTAATGAATTAATCAATAAATGAATTAATGAATTAATGAATTAATGAATTAATGTATTAATGAATTAATGAATTATGAATTAATGATTTAGTGAATTAATAGTATAGCCAATTATTAATTTAATTAAATAATGTATAAATGATAAGAATAATTAATGAAATAATGAATTAATCAATTCAAACATAAATGATTTAATTATTTATAAATTATTCAATTAATGTATCAATTAAATAATGAATTAAGGTGTTGATAAATTATTGAATTACTGAATGAATAATTATATAAATTAATATATTAATGAAATAATGAATTAATGAATTAATCATTTAATGGATTAATGCTAAAAATAAGTAATGAATAAATGAATTAATGAATTAATGTATTAATGAATTGATGAATTAATGAATTTCCGTGTTCATTAATTAATGAACAAATGAATGAAGGAATTAATTAATTATTGATTTAATGAATTAATGAATTAATGAATTAATGAAATAGTGCATTAATGAATTAATGTATTAATGAATTAATGAAATAATGAATTAATGAATTAATGAATTAATGAATTAATGAATTAATGAATTATTGAATTAATGAATCAAGGAATTAATGAATTAATGAATTATTAATTTAATGAATTAATGAATTAATGAATTAATGAATTAATGAATTAATGAATTAATGAATTAATGATTTTTAATGAATCAATGAATTATTGAATTAATGAATTAATGAATTAATGAATTAATGAATTAATGAATTAATGAATTAAGGAATTAATGAATTAATGAATTAATGAACTATTGAATTAATGAATTAATGAATTAATGAATTAATGAATTAATGAATTAATGAATTAATGAATTAATGAATTAATGAATTAATGAATTAATGAATTAATAAATTAATGAATTAATGAATCAATGAATTAATGAATTAATGAATTAATGAATTAATGAATTAATGAATTAATGAATTAATGAATAATTGAATTAAGGAATTAATGAACTAATGATTTAATGAATTAATGAATTAATGAATTAATGAATTAATGAATTAATGAATTAATGAACTATTGAATTAATGAATTAATGAATTAATGAATTAATGAATTAATGAATTAATGAATTAATGAATTAATGAATTAATGAATTTACAAATTAATGAATTAATGAATTAATGAATTAATGAATTAATGAATTAATGAATTAGCGATTTAATGAATTAATAAATTAATGAATTAATGAATTAATGAATTAATGAATTAATGAATTAATGAATTAATGAATTACTGACTTAATGAATTAATGAATTAATGAATTAATGAATTAATGAATTAATGAATTAATGAATTAATGATATACTGAATTACTGAATTAATGAATTAATGAATTAATGAATTAATGAATTAATGAATTAATGAATTAATGAATTAATGAATTGATGATTTAATGAATTAATGAATTAATGAATTAATGAATTAATGAATTAATGAATTAATGAATTAATGAATTAATGAATTAATGAATTAATGCATTAAAGAATAAATGAATTAATGAATTAATGAATAAATGAATTAAAGAATTACTAAATAATTGAATTAATAAATTACTGAATTAAAGTATAAATGAATAAATGAATTAATGAATTTGTGAACTAATGAATTAACTAATTTATGAATTAATGAACAAATGATTTAATTAATTATTAAATTAGTGAATTAATGAATTAATGAATTAATGAATTAATGAATTAATGAATTAATGAATTAATGAATTAATGAATTAATGAATTAATGATATAATGTTTTAATGAATTAATGAATTAATGAATTAATGAATTAATGAATTAATGAATTAATGAATTAATGAATTAATGAATTAATGAATTGATGAATTAATGAATTAATGAATTAATGAATTAATGAATTAATGAATTAATGCATTACTGAATTAATGAATTAATGAATTAATGAATTAATGAATTAATGAATTAATGAATTAATGAATTAATGAATTAATGAATTGATGAATGAATGAATTAATGAATTAATGAATTAATGAAATAATGAATTAATGAATTAAAGAATTAATTAGAATAGAATAGAATAGAATATCTTTATTTGGATTCAAACCACACATATTCCATCAAATAATAAAATTGGAAATTGTACAATATATATAAAAAATTATCACATCACAATAAATGTGCAATTAATATCATGTAGATAGGTATATCTCACTAGTTGTACAATACAATATATCAATATCAGAAAGTTCGACTGAAAAGAATAATATATACATTATCAAATTAGGAACAATTAATGTATAATTCGAGTGTAACATTATGCAAAAATTGAGAACCATGACTAGCAATTGATTGTATGTAATGTTAACTAATTAGAAGAAATAGTGCATAACATTTCAATTATAACAATACAAAACTTGGAAATAAAAATCTCTAGAAAATCTGTTTTCGATAACAATTATCCTTGTCTTTTATTCAACCATGAGAAAGTATTATCATAATCAAAAGAATAAAAAATATCAGCAGGATTGCAGACTTTTTCAAGTTCAGTAGATAAAATTTTAAAAGACATCTTAGATGGAGGCATTTCTCTAAGCCCCTTGGGTAATAGGTTATAAATTTTGTAGATTTTCGAGAAAGAGAATAACTTGCTCGCTACATTCCCCACCAAAGGAGGAGATATTGCCAAATGTCCAGATCTAGTTCCAACTTCATGACTCTTTCTTATCGGAGTCATATAGGCACCAGTCCACTGGTTCAAATGGAAAACTTTTATACAATAACACATCCTCCGAAACCACAGTGATTGCAATGACACAAACTGTAATCTAGAGGCGTATATAGTGCAAGAAATAGGACTAATATGTTTCACAACCTTTCTTTGTACAGCTTCTATATTATTAGACAAACCCTTTTTTAATGGATTCCAAGTAGCGACAGCATATTCTAGTACCGGTCTAATCCATATTATATACATTTGAAGTTTTATATCATTTGATAAGATATTTCGATTTATTAGTGCCCATCTTTTCTTGGCACTGCCTACTATACTTTCAATATGTCTCTCAGCAGAAGCTGTACATTGAATAGTTATGCCTAAATCCTTAATTTCTTGCATAAGTTTAATCTCAAACACATCATTAATAACAGCATCATGAAAATAAACATAATTAAAGTTTGTTCTGTTCCCTATTTTTAAAGCTTTCGTCTTTTTATTGTTTATTCTCAGCCCTAGTGTGATCAAATATTTACTCAAATCATACAAATCTAATGTCACATTATTTTTGGAGAATTCGACATTCTTTGGATCAATTGGGAAGATTATTTTTAAATCATCAGCGAATTTGCAAACTCGACCGTTAAGGATCTTAGTTTCCAAATTTGCAAATACAATTTTAAATAAAATTGGCCCCAAGCTTGATCCCTGTGGAACTCCACTCGTTACTCGTTTCGATTTTGATATCAAATCGTTTACTTGAATACTCATTCGTCGATTATATAGATAGTATTTAAGTAATCTAGAAATATTCGGATCAATATTCAACAAACTAATCGCATTCAAAATAGCATCAAAAGATATAGAGTCAAAAGCTTTTGAGATATCTATAAATACAATTAATGCATCTAACTTATTCTCGTCTAATGTGATTACATGTTTCCACATGGAAAGCATATTAGTAGTTGTCGATCTACCTTTCGTAAAGCCATGTTGACATAGGTCAAAATCAGCCGGTAACATACGTTCTAAATGATCTAGTATCAATCGTTCTATTATCTTCAAAAACGAAGGGATAATAGAGATTAATCTATAATCACTGGCGCACGTTGGCTTACTAACTTTTGGCAATGGCTTTGCTACTATCGTTAATATATCGATTGGTAATTTCCCATTCTTCAAAATTCTATTTATAAAGTTGCAGAGCACATTCCTAAATGTTAAGGGTAATTGAATCAGATTATCAATCGAAATACCAAGGTGATCTTTTTGTTTTTTTGATTTGATTTTTAACATCAATTTTATCAATTCATCACTGTCAATAACAAGTCCTGATTCCTGGTCTCCCAAAGGATCAGGTATTTCCATAAGATTTCTTTCATTCTGTGGATTACATATCAAATTGCCAAAAACATCATCCAATTCACAGAGAAATTCGTGCTCAGTTTTATCCACAGGTAATATAAGCTTTAACTTTTCCTTATATTTACTATAATCTGTGAGGAGTTTGTATCCTAGTCTAGGATTACTCTTCATTTTGGCCAAAATAATTCGTTCTGATCTTTGCCGAATTATCAGCAGTGATGAATTAATTTCGTTATCAATGAGATCTAACCTCATTTGTTTAATACTATTGATAAGACTACACTTTATTATATTATCTCGTTTAATTCTTAGTTTACACAATTTCCTATTAATTCGTTTCGGTATAATGTCCGTAAACGTAGATGCCTGAAATAAAATAGATAATAACGATGAAGCAGAAGAAACAAACTCGTCAGTGTTTAAGAAATAAAAACTTCCGTAATCAATCAGTAAGCTTAAT
Source organism: Eudiplozoon nipponicum (assembly GCA_029291075.1). Taxonomy (NCBI): domain Eukaryota; kingdom Metazoa; phylum Platyhelminthes; class Monogenea; order Mazocraeidea; family Diplozoidae; genus Eudiplozoon; species Eudiplozoon nipponicum. The sequence continues at coordinate 6,837 of JAQBSW010014056.1, forward strand.
TCTCTAAATAGATTCCAGTTGATTCTGGAACAGTGCACGTGTGCATTTTCAAAATTTAGTTTCTGTGTTTTGCTACTCAAGATGTTCCATTGTAGAATAATTTGTTTGTGATCCAATTCTTTGAAATAATTAACAACATCATAACTGTACGATTTCACCATTTCAGTTTCTAAGTATACATGATCTAAGCATTGCGAACCTCTAGTTGATTCATTTATAATCTGCTTGAGATCATGGTTAGAAAAAAAATTGGTTATTTCACAGTCCTGTAACTTATTAAAGTCACCTACCACTACATTATAGCCATGGCAGTCAAAGATAGATTGAAAAGAATTGGTAAATGTTTGATCATCAAATAAAGTAGCATACGGCGGTCTATAAACCGCTGTTAAGATCAGATTCTCAAATTGTATAGATAAGAAATCAATGATAGCATTATCATCACTAGTATGTAGAATTTTCGCCTTAAATACAGATTTACTATAAATGAGTACTCCTCCACCTCTTTTATCCAGCGATCTGTCTTTTCTAAATAAAGAATAGTGAGGAATATCAAATTCATGGTTTTCTATGTCATTATTAAGCCAGGTTTCAGATAAAATTATAAAATCAAAATCATTACTTATTATAAAATTACAAAGCAAAAAGTTTTTGTTCCTAACACTTCGAAAGTTAGCATAAAATAAGGTAAATGTGGAACACGACTTATCTAAACAATAATCAACTTTTACTGATTCAGCTTTGCTGGCTTCTTTATTATGCGTTTCCCAGGTTTTGAGGCCATTCTTCCTCTCCCCCCGCTGTCCACAATATTTATTAATGAAACATCGTTTTTTGATGTTGCAGTCTCAGAGGTTGCTTGATCAGTGGTTATCAGCTTCCGTTCCTGGTTGCTTATTAACTTTTTTGCTTTAGCCAACTTTCGTTGGAGAAACGTTTTGTCCCGGCCAATAAAAATGCTGCGAAAACTCAGACTCTCATCTTTCATTTTGTTGATGGACTCAATTTGCATATTTGTTGGGCGTTTTCATAATTTCACAATAACTGGCCTTGGACGATCCGATCGTTTACCCACCCTAAAGCATTTTGCAATATCCGCATGTGTCTCTTCTTTTATTAACGCATTTAGTTTCTGGACATCATTAACCTCAGCATTTTCAGCAAGATTAAATAATACTAATTGATCTTGCTTGCTGTTTCTCGCTGATACTTCGTTCGCCAATATATTCAATATTTCTTCGCCAGATGATTTATTTTTAACAGGCGTATCACTTTCCACTGTTATAGCAGCCAATTCAATCCAAGGCTGAACATCAATTTGTATTTTGTCTAATTTAATGTTTAACGCTTCATTCAGTTCAACTATACGCACGCTTAAAGTCTCATTATTTTTAACTGCCTGTTCCAATTTCATCGCATTCACAACAGCCTCATTCTTCAATATAGACACTTCATTTTTTAAATAGTTGTTGTGTCTTGAAATTTAAGATTATTCTCAATGGTAACATAAGTGTAGCAAATTAATTAAGTAATAGGCAATAGGACTTTGTACTAGATAAGCAACAATGCACATCAAACATTTGATGCAGAAGGAGATTAAACACGAAATCATGTATAATTAAATTAACTGCCCAACCCGTTAACAATGTGCTAGAATAAGAAAATAACCTCATGGTAGTAAGACTATATATAGAATTTGAGACCAAAACTGTAAATTTTGCCAAAGTTAACATGCTCACGCAAATAAATCAAAAAATAATAGAATAAGCAAATCAAGCACAATCCAGCGGTTTAAATAGTGTAAAACGCCCCATGTTCAAGTAAATGCCACACAACGTTACAAAGTCAGTTAGGAGCCAGGAGGGCTAAGACTGTGTACTGTTTGAAGGCACTTAGTAGGGCTGGTATTGCGCTCTCCTGCAAATGCCGAGAAAGTTAGTTAATGTAGTCCAGAAATACTCCTAGACACTTGAGATCAGCTCTAGTTCACTGGGTTGTTGTTCCTCCTGTTGTGGAGTTGAAGATCTGCAGTAACTGGCACACGCGAAGGTTAAATAAGTAGATGTTGTTCCGTCTCACTAGTTGGGCAGCAACAATATTGGCGTGACTGAAATTGCCATGTATTTAAAGCAAGTCCAAAAATCAGCGTAGGTGAAATAATCGAGTGACAGCAGATAGCATGCACACGTAGCACACAGCAGACGCCAAACGCGATAACAGATTCGCATGGTAAATTCACCAGGCTTAAATAATTTTTAAATCGAAAGCTCGCACGCCATTGGTTAACGGCAATTATTGCTTGTTTTGATTGGTGCCGTGTAAATTGAATTGAATATCATTTACGCAATATGTCGGCGAATTTTTCTTGAGCCCTTACCTCACTTTACTCGCTGAATAAAAAAGAAAAACATTACTCTCGGTGGAACTTGATAAGAAATGTATGGTAGAGCTCGAACCATGTTAAGCAACTGGTTATTATTCTGCACATAACTATAAAAAATGTACCGTAAATACTGGACTGAAGAATGCTTGGTGGTTGCTTCACCAACGATATGATGTCAAATAACCACTAGGAATTGCTACGCAAATTGTTAGCTGTAGTGGCCGGTCAGACCGCGGGATACAAAATAGAGCAGTGTAAGATTTGGGGGCCGCAGCATGAGTATTTCAAGGTAGATTACTACTGAAGTTGCCAGGTTTAAGTTATAACCTGGGCAGGCTGGATCGCCGTCAATGTGTTTGAATACGACCAAAATGGCTAGTGTGTTCTCGGCGTTTTGGTCATGATATTCGTATAGTGGTCACTGTTCAACTGATGAAATGACCTATACCATGATATGAAATAAATACTTAGTGTTGCTACACAAAGGCGTTAGCTCTAAGTAGCTGGTCATACCTAAATAGGCAGTGTGAGCTCAGGTGTGAACCATACGTTACAATGTAAAAATATATACATTAAAATCAAAAGGTAACGACAAAAAAGTGTACTCGAACATTGCCGCAGAGATGGCATAATACCAAAGAATTGTTCAAAATGCTACACAAGTGTTAGTTAAGAATAGCCGGTTATACCACGTGAGACAAATTAGTGAGAAAAAAATGAATCATGTGGATTCATAGGTCACGTTGCGTGATATAGGGTGCAAGCGTTGCGGGTAAAGTTAAAAATATGATATGTAGAATAACAAAAAACTAATGTTTAGAAAATCATCAGATACGCGTTGTGTAAAGCAAGCTATTGCTAGGTTGAGATTTAGGCAGATAGAGTCAGAAACGTGTTTTGAAGGTTGAATGCTCCCAGGATCAGGCGATTCGATAAAAGGTTTCAACATGTCTATGCATATTGATGTAGATGTCGCGTCTTGCATGATAAGGAAGTATTTTGGCTCTCTGAGCGAAATCAGGTAAGGACCGCAGTACTTTGGTTGTAGTGGTGCACAGCAGTGTCGTTGCGAACGACTACTCTTTTGCAGCTGTAGAGCTGTGGGTGAACGAAGACTGGACGAGGCGTATATTTCGGCTGCTGTTCAGACTTGATACCGAAATGAAGTCGAAAGCGGGTAGCTTCGTTTTGTGGGTCATGTTGTATGGGTAGTAGATTTGGCAGGCGTAGATCCATGCCATACAATAGTTGTAACGCAGAGGTTTTAATGGATTCACGAATGCGGGAAGGCTTGACAAGCAGAACTAAAGGTAGAGCATCGACCCTATGACCATTAATGGACGAGGATGCTAAAGCACCTTTGAGTTTCCCATGCATTTTGTCTAACATACTGTTAGATTGGGGATGATAGGCAGTCGTCTGCCGTAAGGTGCATCTCATGAACGGCAAGGTGGTTTTGAAACCATCCGATGAGAAGCAATTGCCTCTGTCAGTGATGACAACATTGGGAAAACTATAACTGGATATACATGCAGTAATAAAACGTTATTTAATTCGTCTGCAGAAATTGTGCCAAGAGTTAATGTCGCAGGCTATCGTGTAAATCTATCAATCATAGTTAAAAGGTAGCTGAAACCTTGAACATTTGTCAGATGAACTATGTCGATGTGGACGATGGCTAGGCGAGAAGTAGTTCGGAAATGCTGCAACTTAGAACGAGTGGGCCGTGTGATCTGGTTTTTCTGGCAAATGGCACACACGGAGACCCATCGTGAAACGTTTTGCCTGAGCTTTTGACTCCAGAAACAATCTGTAAGAAGTCGGACAGTCGCCTTGCTTCCTGAGTTAGAAATTGAGTGAATAGAGTCGAAAACTTTTCTCCGAATGCTGGTCGGCAGAAGTGGCTTGTTGGGCTGCGTACCCGTGAAGTAAACAATTGGTAAGCTTTACCAGAGACAAAATATGAACTTCTGGGGGGTGACGAGCAATTGATCTTTGAATGTGAGTGTCACCGCGCTTTTCCGTTTGGAGGAGGGATGGCATTAGTGCAGGTTCACTCAGTGTCACGTAGTTGAAAGTGAATGGCGACGGCGAGGTTGGTTGTAGAGAGACGTCTAGCCTAGAAAGGGCGTCTGCAATGAAGTTCCGTTCGTCCTTGACATAAAATATTTCGAATTGCCATTTGTTTATACGTGAAAGTTCTCTTTCCACTCTGGCGTGGTACTTGGCGATAGTTAAATTTGCGTTTCGAAATACGCTAACTAATGGAGCCTTATCTGTGAAAACAACAAATCTGCAGCTGCCAATGATGCTGATAAAATGGCGCACTGCGTCGTGGATGGAGAGGAGTTCTTGACCAATAGTATCGTATCACTTTTCTACTGGTTGGAGAGTACGCGAGTAGAAACTGATAGGCTTCCAATTTCCGTCGATCCCTTGTTCAAACGTGGCTCCAATAGCGAATTCAGAAGCATCTGTAAACGCCCCCGCTTCTAGTAAATGCCGTACGGCATTACAAACTCGGTTAAGGTGCTCTGAATAGAAATTTGTTACTGATAAGGGGCCATTAAGAGGGCCTGGTCGTGCGTTCTCCTGAATTATTCAGAGTGTGAAGATGTCCTAGAGCCTTGGGTGGACTCTGGTTGTTGTTGCTCCGGTTGTCCTGTTGCAATCACGATGTGGATAACGTCGTTCAGGTTCTGCAATAAATTGGCTCGTCTCGCTGTTTGTACCGCAACAAGATAAGTCACGGATGTAGCCAATTGCTGGTGAAACTATCAAATCACCAGCGTAGGTATTAGAATAGAATAGAATAGAATATCTTTATTTGGATTCAAACCACACATATTCCATCAAATAATAAAATTGACAGCCGACAGAGCGCACATGCGTAACGCAAAGCAGAATGCAAATGCGACAACTCACTTGCATGGTAAATTGCCGTGCTTAAATAGCATGCCATAGTAATATATGTCTACTTGCACACTATTGGTTAAACGGCAAGTTTCGCTTGTTTCTCATTAGTGCAACGTAAATAAAATTGAATTTAATTTACGCAATATGTCGGCCATTAATTTGTGTCGTTACAACACTTTCCTCTTTGAAAACAAAGGAAAAGAAATTCCGCTCTGCGAGGCTAGATAAGAAATGTATGACAGAGTTCGAAAAGAGTTAAGCAAAAATATTATGAACCATAAATGCTGGGCTTAAATA
>JAQBSW010014057.1:0-12432 GCA_029291075.1 Eudiplozoon nipponicum
AGTTATGCCTAAATCCTTAATTTCTTGCATAAGTTTAATCTCAAAAACATCATTAATCTCAGTATCATGAAAATAAACATAATTGAAATCAGTTCAGTTACCTATTTTCAAAGCGCTCATCTTTTTACTGTTTATTCTTAGCCCTAGTGTTAACAAGTATCTACTTAAATCATACAAATCTAGTGTCACATTATTTTTGGAGAATTTGACATTTTTTGGATCAATTGGAAAGATTATTTTTAAATCATCAGCAAATTTGCAAACTCGACCGTTAAGGATCTTAGTTTCTAAATGTGCAAATACGATTTTAAATAAAATTTGCCCCAAACTTATCCTTGTGGAATTCCACCTGTTACTCGTTTTGATTTTGATATCAAATCATTTACTTGAATACTCATTCTTCGATAATATAAATAGTATCTGAGTAATCTAAAAATAATTGGATCCATATTCAATAAATTAATCGTCTTTAAAATAGCATTAAATGAGATAGAGTCAAAAGCTTTTGAGATATCTATAAAAACGATTAATGCATCTAACTTTTTCTCATCAAGTGTAATTACATGTTTCCACATAGAAAGCATATTAGTAATGGTCGATCTATCTTTAGTAAAGCCATGTTGACTTGTATCAAAACCAACCGGCAACATACATTCTAAATGATCTAGTATCAGTCATTCTATTAGCTTAAAAAATGAAGGGATACTAGAGATTAGTATATAATCACTGGCGCACGTTGGCTTACTTACCTTTGGCAACGGTTTAGCTACTATCGTTAGAATATCGATTTTTAATTACCCGTTCTTCAAAATTCTATTTATAAAATTGCAGAGCGCAATTATAAAAGTTAAAGGTAATTGAAGTAGTTTATCAATCGATATACCAAGGTGATATTTTTTTTGTTTTTTTGATTTTATTTTTAACATGAATTTTATCAATGCATCACTGTCGATAAAAAGTCCTGGGTCCTGGTAACCCGAAAGATCAGTTATATCCATGAAATTGCTTTCATTCTGTGGATTACATATCAAATTTCCAAATACTTTATCCGATTCACAGATAAATTCACACTCAGTTTTATCCACAGGTAATATGAGCATTAATTTCTCCTTATATTTATTGTAGTCTGTGAGGAGTTTGTATCCTAGTCTAGGGTTACTCTTCAGTTTACCAAAATGATTCTTTCTGATCTTTGACGGATTGTCAGCAGTGATGAATTAATTTCATTGTCAATCAAATCTAATCTCATTTTTTAATACTATTGATAAGACAACACTTCATTATATTATATCGTTCAATTCTTAGTTTATATAATTTCCTATCGATTGGCTTCAGTATAATATCCGTAAACGTTGATGCCTGAAATAAATCAGATAATAACGTAGAAACAGAAGAAACAAATTCATCAGTGTTCATAATGTGCAAACTTTCATTATCAATCATTACGCTTAAATCTCTGAAAAGATTCCAGTTGATTCTGGAACATTCCACGTGTGAATTCTCAAAATTAAGTTTGGGGTGTTTTGCTACTCAAGTTCTTCCATTATAAAATAAATTGTTTGTGATCCAGTTTCTTAAAATAGTTTACAACTTCATAACTGTGTGAGTTCACAGCTTCAACTTCTAAATATACATGATCTAAGCATTCCGAACCTGTAGTTGATTCCTTTATAATCTGCTTGAGATCATGATTAGAAAAAAGATTGATTATTTCACAGTCATGCAACTTATTAAAATCGCCCACCACAACATTATAACCATGGCAGTCTAAAATAGATTGAAAAGAATTGGTGAATATTTGATCATCATATAAACTAACACACGGCAGTCTGTAAACCGCGGTTAAGATCAGGTTAACGATTTGTATAGATAAAAAACAATGAGAGTAACACTTTCGCATTTAATATAGATTTACTATAAATAAGTACTCCTTCACCTCTTTGATCCATCGATCTGTCTTTTCTAAATAGAGAATAATGAGGAATTTCAAATTCGTGATTTTCAATGTCCTTGTTAAGCCAAGGTTCAGATAAAATTATAAAATCAAAATCGCAACTTATTACAAGATTACGCAGCAAAATATTTTTGTTCTTAACACTTCTACAGTTGGCATAAAATAAAGTATATGTACAATACGAATTATCTTTGCTGTTTTCGATATTTACTGATTTAACTTTTTTGTTTACCTTATATAGAGAACTAGGGGATAATATGTTACGACGTAGAAAAATTGCTTAAGAAGATCTATATATAAATATACTCCGGCAATACAAGGATAGCAACCAGATTTTATTTAATATATGTACAGATTCTTTTAAAAGCATTATTAACAAACGTAGTAAGTATACTAATTAAAATTCATTTGCCAATTTGTCAATCAATTCAATGATTCTAATAGCATTGGTTTACATGTTCCATCTGGATATCCTAAAACAGCAATAGCTTATTACAATTACTTACATGTATATTTGACAGACGCTGATAACACCTTTACCATTATTAACGAGAATGTATAAATTCACGAAATGTTTACAGATTTTATTGGCTAAGACCAGCAAAATCATTAAACTCAAAAGTGAAAAATCATCTCGGTCAAACGCTTGTTATTACTAGATATACCGTTATTGAGACAGGAAGATGATAATTTAATGCGGGAATATTTCAAATAGCAGACATTACGAAAATGAAGTCCCAATTTTGTTAAAAAGGAAACTTGATTCGATGTTTACCTTACAAAATAAGGAAAATGTGTTCACAAGAATTACACTTTAATGGTATATTTTCTACACAAAGCTTTCTTTTTAGCTAACAAGTATAACAAATATATTTTTGAAGCAAGCATGCAGTATAAACAAAAATGAAAATATTAAGGTCTCATTCAAAAAAGTATTATATATGACAATTAGCCTTCGACATAAGACGTGTCATGCAAAATGTTTAGTCATTGAACCTAACTGTGCTTATAGGAAATCCAAATCCAAATCTAATATCAGATTATAAAACACAACGTCTTTTCATAACGTAAATGTGAAAATCAAGCTCAATCCAATCAGGCTGTTCAAATTTATTATTCAATCACAGGTATAAAATTCAGAATGTAAATAATTTTCATCCAGGAAAATTATAGTGTAATATATTTAATTCAAGAACAGTACAATATTATATTTAACTAATATTAAATAAAAGGAATTAAATAAACCGATGTAGAGCGCTACATAGGTAGGACTAACGAACCGAATCCTGTAGTATCCAATAGTCGAATATGAATAAGAGCTTTCCCATAAATCATTCTGAAAACTTGAAGGATCTGTAGGTAATTTTCATGGAGTTAATGAAGAGAAGCTGGGCATTGAGGAAACTCGGTCGCAAGATTATTTTTCCGATGATGAATAGATAAAAGAAACCTTTACGCAAATTGTATGTGTATATGTGTATATGCTTTTGTTTCTCGTAACAAATTGTTATTGTGTAATAGACGAACGTAGTTCAAATTATTCAGCTTCGACTCTAAATTTACTGCATTAAAAATCAGAATTTTAATCGAATTTAAGTAGCATGCTAAAAAGGACATTTTTGGCCTGTCTTTGCTTTATTTCAATACACACAGTATTTTACATTTAAATACTGTTTGTTGCGAAGAACTAATATATATGCAAGTATGTATTAGGTTTTGCGAACCTAGTAACAAATTAGTTCAGTTGTGACCAGAAGGATAAACCAAAGGCAGCATGAACGGAAAGTATAATCTCATGCACATTCGTTTCGTGCTTACTGGCGACTCATCAGTAGGAGCCGTATTACGCCCTTTAACCACTATATATTTGGTAGAAGAATGTGGAATAATAGGACGGTACAATCTCCTAGACGAATGTGTAAACCTGTAATAGTGAAGCTAACATAATCTGAAGTCAACGACAATACGACTTCAATGCTAACTCACACTATATAATATATATACCGAGTCTGTAAAGGATACTAACACTATGGCCATTGTGTTAGTAACTGATACCTTTTTTGAAATCGATGAGTACCGGATACTAACACTATGGTTTCCGAGTCGGTACATGATACCAACCTGATGGATATAAATTTATGCTAAAGTTCACCCAAATTGAGAATTACAACAATTTCCGAACACCTGTTACTCCAGTTAAACCATACACTCTGGCCTTCATCGATATCAGTTATCACATTTCGCGGTAAGCATGACATCATTCAATTCAATATATTACAGTTAAATACTGTTTGTTGCGAAGAACTAATATATATGCAAGTATGTATTAGGTTTTGCGAACCTAGTAACAAATTAGTTCAGTTGTGACCAGAAGGATAAACCAAAGGTTCGCAAAACCTAATACATACTTGCATTACCAATGCACAAAATAACGGAACTTATATATGTAATAAATTGAAATTATTCATTATCCCTTATAAAAATTTGACTTTCATATTTTTGATAAACATATGCGCAATTATTGATTGTTTAAATCAATAACGTATGTAAATTTGGCGATAACTTCACAAAAATTTTAGTCATGACTGCAAATATTTTGTGCAGCCGGCATTGTATAATATAACTGGAAAAGCGCAACAACCGGAGTGGCCGTGCTCGTGGATTTCTATAATTCCTTAATTTTGCACTGAGATCGGGTTTTATTTTGTTTTTATATTTAGATTCTTTAGATTTCTCGTCTGATCTCGCCCCTGGGAAACACTTTGAATTTAATCACATATTTTGCTGGAATTTATTTACATATATTAAAGACTTACTTGTATCTTGTCGGAATTTTCAATATATCTTTGCATTTTTTTCTCTCTGTTTCTCTATCACACTCTTCCATAATGCACCAGACTTTTTCGCCAGCCTCCACTACCCGTTTTAACCCAGAAGCTACATACCAATTTCGCTGACCTTCATCAACAGATGGCAGATGTCAAGGGATTGCTAGGAGCTTTATTGGGAAACTTCTCTCTCTCCACGTTGCAGCCACATTTGTGTGTTGCCAAAGCTATGATGATGATTTTCTTGAACATTGTTGCGGGAGATTTGCTTTGAAATCTGATAAACACAACCTCTTCCTCTGGTCTCCGCACTCCCACTCTCTAAGGATGACCTGGCTTCAGATTTAATCAGTCATTTGGGAGACAACTTCTATCATCTCAAAGAGGTCTTCTCCGGCAAAGGTCGTGCTTTTATGGTCTCTTCCTACAAAAGGCTGTCCAACGACGAACTTAGTCAATAGAAATCTCGATCATCCTTTACATCAACGGGCAAAGTCAAATTAAAGTGTGATTTCACTTTACTACAAAGAACTGCAGAATAAACGCGGACCTCTCCGCCAGACACCGACTCTTCCCCTGAAACTAGACATGCCTATCCCGGCTGGAGCAACCCAAAGAATGCCGGTCATTTTATGGAGGCATCCTCGGTGATGCTCCTTCCTCTGGACCCATCATGCTAACTACCTCTCGATTTGAAGAGCTCCCCTTCACCACTGGCTTAATCAGCGAGACCATTCCTACCCAACAAGCGCAAGCTTTACCGCGTCGTCGTGGCCGACCACGCCGCATAAAGACCCCCAACAGCAGCCATCCTCCTCCTTAAATCAAGTCGTTATCACGACCGGTGGAGGTCTTGAAAACGAAAAAAACGAAAGACCATCACGACCTCGCGAGCCATCGATTCTTCCCCCACAACGTCCTCCTCCAACCTCACCAATACCACACAGGACAGTCATGACTCTGCCCCCGTTCAGATCTTGCCCCCTTCCATCCCTACATCGCTGCTCCCAAGTAACCTCTCGAGCTCAGTTAACTCGCCTCCGTCCTGCTTTCAAATTCTCCAATCACATCCCCCGCCTGATATAATAGAGACTAAGGAAATCCAGATCGTTGATGCCTACTCTATTCTCGTCAACAAGCGGTCAGTTACCCTTATCAGCCCGAGGTCTCGCTCCGGCCGTCAGCGGAAAGCACCTTCCCGCTTCTCTTCCCCGATCTAACGGACCCCTCTTAGCAATTCTTATCAATTGTAGATCGCTTACGCCAAAAAATCAAACGACTGCGAGCATTTTTATCCTTTAACGAGCTAGACATGTGCTTTCTTGTTGAAACGTGGCTGTCCTCTTCCGTTCATTTCGATGGCCTTTTCCTCATCAATGGCTATACTTTCCTTCGAAGTGACAAAATGGCTGGTCGTAGGGGTGGTCTAGCTGCCATTGTCCATTTCTCTCTCATGCCCAAACGCTTGTCTACATCGAACTCGTTATGATTAGAATTCTTTTCGATTTAGCCGCTGATTCTAGACCAAATCTTATCGGTTTGCATTATCTACAGACCCCAAACCTCTCAATAATAGATGACACCCGCGGGGTTCAACTAATTTCCACTTTTTTCTCTCAACACACCGATCAATACATCGTTGTGGGTGGCGTTAACTTTCCTCTGGCCATCTGACATAATATAACAACGGAGACTCAATCGTTGATTCGGCTCTTTGCGGACAACCTCCTAAGTCAATTTGTGCACTTCCGTAGAAGAGGTAACAACCAGCTTGATTATGTCCTCTCCAACAAAGACGTCAACAACGTTCAGTCTCGGGAGATTTTCCCTAATCTCGACCACTGTCAGGTATCCTTTCTTATTCCACTTTTATACACTATCCCTGAGAATAGCATTCAGACTTTAAGGCGATACATCAATTGGGAAGAGTTTAATCAACTCTGTGACGCAGTTAAATGAAGAGATCCTATTCTTCCAGACAACATCTCCTCATTTTTTCAGATATCCATAACATCTTATACTCCCACTTTACTGTTGCCACCTCTATTCAACACATTCCCGCGATGAACAAGTTGAACGCCTTGTTTAAAGCACGCGACAACCTTGTACGCAATTCTAGATTACGCACAATATTAATTGTTCGCGCCCTCGCTCTCCGACGTATCGATGAGCACATAAAACAGGTAATCAACAAGCAAGCGCTCAACATCGAGAGACGCACCGGCACAGCGCCCAACTCTCGTAAAATGTTCGCAGTCATCAAACACCAAATACAACAAAAGTCCTATACCTCATACATAAACTTCTCTCAGTCGAATGACTCCAGCCTTGCCGATGATAATCTAAATTATCTTCTAGACTCCTTCTCCATTCCCACTCCGCCTGATGAGATGCTTGACAACGGAGACGCTGAGAACCTACATTGGTTCATTATTTCGCGGCCTCCGTCGTTCAAGCAAACGAAGACATAAAATCTAAACACCAATTTGATCAGTACAGTGTCTCTGTCAGGATGATTTCATTTCTTGACTGGAATCTCTTCTATCTGCTCGCCGATGTTATCAACCGATGCCTCGAAACTACCTACTACGACACCGTTACACAACTGTAATAGTCGTAAATATTCACTCGAGTTCAGCCCTCATCCGATCTGGAGTTTCCAGGGCTTCTTACTTGGTCCTATATTATTCAACCTAACAATTGCTCAAGTGCAAGTTAAGGACAGCCTATTCAAGCTTTTCAAATATGCCGATGACATGGTTATTGTATTCAGCAACCCTACAGCGTCCAACTCCTCCCTAACTCTTATCACTCAGCTGTTATCTTCATTACACTTGCAGCTTAGCACAATCGGTCTTAAACTGAACCTCGATATGACTCGTTTGATGAAACTTACCTCTCACCCATTCTGTTCTCTCCCAGATGCAAGCTGTCCCCTTGATATTGAATTAATGGACTCGGCCCAGCACCTTGGTATCCCTTTGTCTAAATCGATAGACTTCTCCCCACATCTTCAACATACTACCTCTAAACTCTTCAAGTGTCCCCGTTTAATGTGCTTCAAGACTAACAAACCCACTCTCCAACTCACATTGTTTAAGGCCTATGTCCTAGCCCTCATATCATATGCTAGCAAATTTTATTGCTCTCTCACTCTAGTCTCCATTTACGCTATCGAACAGATTTCTTCCAGAATTTTAAAACGAGTCTTCCGCTACAACCAGAATTATAAGAAACGCCTACTCCTGGCTAACCTACTTCAGCTATGGTTTACCCGTCACTTACGAGTCATTTCTTTCGTTCATAAGATCACAGCTAGCCTATCACTATCAAACTTTGCTCACCCATACCTCACTCACCGATACCATTTCTACTCTCATTTTCACTCTTTCGCATCCAAATACTGATTGCTATGCCACAATCAGCTCTACTAAATCTCTTTTTGTTTCAGCAAACAATCGAAAACTGAAAAAGCCTACTGGAACATCTGGCATTCATTGGACGCTGGTTCCTCCACGCCTTTCATCAGCCGCAACCTCGCTCAACTGAAGTCAATGATCCCTGCACGCGACACTGGCGTGCAGACTCACTTCTATCTAGTCGATCCTTCCTAGTCCAATGGAATCTCCATTCCATCAGAACGATCTATCACAAATTTGATGAAAGGGTTTCTCTTTCTCAACTCCCTCCTTCCTTATGGTTATATACTTTGCTAGTTATAATTATATTCAACTTTATATACCCTACTTTTGATTTGTACCTCATCATTTCACTTGTTGGGTTTGTTGGCATTTGTTGCCAACTAAATTTATTATTATTATTATTATTATTATTGTAGTCAATTAAATTTTGCTTAATAACGATACGGGTAAATTCGTGATTCCAATATCAAAACTTGAAATATAGATTTCTGTTTGATTCTCGTTTGACAGTTTATCATCGTACACTTTTTACCTGCGTTAGACTAAGGTTGAGCAAGTGGTTAAATAAAACGTAAATGCTGTTTATCTATTTTTTGCAAATTTGTTTTGAATATTATAAGAGGATTTGTTGAATCCAAATTAAATTAATTTGTACTGGCATCTCCCATGAAAGTTCTTTAATTTAATTTCAGGCAAATTTTTTTGTCAGCTTTCATTATGTTTATTTATATCTCTCGGTGAAACGTAGAGTGAAACGTAATTCTCAAATTTTTAACAATGCTACCCAATTTGATTATTTATTAGTTATATTAGAAATGTGGCTATAATAAATAAAATTAAAATTTTATCATTAACTCATTTATATTTTTTGATTTCTAAACCATCATTTCAATTCCAAATCCATAAAAATGTCCATGTTAACGATGAAAAATAGTAATTAAATTTGTTTTGAAATAGTGCCAAAAGGATATGTTGAAATCGGTACAAAACGGAAGAATCTAATGTAAATATGCGTTTTGTGCTAACACGCGACTCACCGCAGGAATCAGCACTACCCATAAACTAACCTTATATTTCGTCAAAAAATATAGGATTGCACTATTCAAGTGTCCAATATTTCTTGAAAAATTTCATAATCGGTCCTGGGCGTAAGCCTGGTTTCTACACAAGAGTCGCTATTAAGCACGAAACGCCTGCGTAATTAAGATTATAATTTTTTTCATACTGACTAAGAGGTATCCTCCGGTTCATATCTGTAATAAATTGTAAATGGTTATAAAATGCCAAATGCACATTTGAATATATTATATTTCTCCACAAATGTGTTTAAAACTAAAAGAAGTGACTGTCCAAATAATTTTATAGTGAGTTATTATAACCTTGAAATTAAACCTTCTTCTCGCTTAAAAATAATTGTTGCTGCGAGATAAATCATGGTAATCTATAACAATTTCATGGCCTTTAATATCAACGTCCCCCAATTCTTCAACACAAATTACTTAATCAAAATTTAGATTTGTAAATAAAATAATTCTAAACACGCGTATTGCTAACCACAAATCCATGCGAAATCAGTTTTACATGTTGGTCTACTTAGAAACTTAACTTTTGATGATTTACATTTGTTGGGTCATTGTGACATCGATTTAATAATTTAAAAAAATCATAATAGACTATGCAAAAAAGAAGTAATTAAAACCTCTTCTTTCTATCTTATGTGAAAACAACTCATATTTACACATCTATGTTCTCCATGTTATTTTTTTCGTGTATTTTATTTATACAAACTATTTATCAGTCCTAATGTCGTTCGCAAAAAATGGAATTAATTTCATATAAATTCTTTGACAATGCTACTTCAAAGTTAACTCACTTTTTATTTATATACCGAGCTTATGATAGGTATCTATACTATGGTTGCTTAGTCAGTACACGGCATCAAAACTATGGTTGCCGAGACGGTACGTGGTACCAAACAAATGAATTTTAAGATACAATACATTTTACTAAAATTTAGAATTAATAAACTATTTCTGACCACCTCTAACTCTAACAAATACATACACTCTGGCTTTGATCGATATAAGTCAACTCCGATTTTGTTAATATACAAAATCTTATAGGAGATTGTACCATCCTACGGCCTTACATTCCTTGCCAATATGTATAATACTGACTCCTTATGATAATTTGCCAGTAAACACGAAACGAATGTGCATATGAGATTATACTCCTTGTTCATGCTGACTTGGGATTATTCTTCTGGTCTTATTTGAACTACTTTTTACTGGGTACGCAATACCTAATACAAAATCGCAAATTCATAATCTAGTCAATTTTATTCTATTTACACATAACTTTATTGCATTATATAATTCATTGCTATAACATTAAAAGCAGTACTTATTCATGCACCAGTATTAACAATGTATAATTTCTAACCACCGTCATGCACATCCATATTTAACTCTGCTTATGTTTTTTTATATTGATCCTTTTATTTTTCGAGCTAAATTGTACTATTTATTGATATGTGCAAGGAATTCGGAACAGTCTGCTTCTCCACTATTGAATAAGCTCTATAAAGTAATGTCGTCCGTGGTCACGGCTTTGGGCTTATCAATTACTACTACCGAAAAAAATCAGTGTTTGCAAGAACCGGCAATGGTCACCCGAGTTCAGCTTCTAAAAGTTCTAGCATTCTGCAGGGATCAGTACTCGACCCTTTATTTCATAATTCAGGTTGAAGGTAACCAATTCAAACTTTTTTATATAGCCCGATGACAGAAATAGTTTTTAGCCACCGTACCACTTCCGTCTCTCTTGTATCTGTAATCGCTTAGCTGTTAATATTAGTACAGGCTCAACATGGCAACATTTGCTTCAAACTTAACTCGGATTAAACTTGCTCAATGAAGCTAAGTCCTGACTTTATCTATCTCTTGACGGCTATCAATTTCTCCCCATAAATAGACACAATCGACTGGCAAACACTTAGGTATAACATTCTTTAAATCACTTGACATCATACTGCACTTCAACAAAGTTAATTCTAAGCTTTTCAAATGAACTCGCTTAATAAGTTTCAAGATGCAGAACAACATCCTGAGACATACTCTATTCAAAGTCCATATCCACCCTATCATATTCTTTGCCAGTTTGTTTTATTGACTCATCACGCTGATATCCGCATTTTCTCTAGAGCAAAGTGCCTCTTGCCTTCTGGTTCGTGGTTTTTTATGGCCAAAACCATCAATAACGCGTCTTTTTTTCCAAATATTCTAACATTATAGCTTATTCCTCACATAATGATAATCTCCTTTGTGGAAAAGGTCTCAAAGCATCTTCCTTTGTTGAATTTTCTCATCCTTGACACTCATATCACACGTAATTGTAATTATTTAAAACAATCCGCCCATACTCCCAACATTTTTAATAAAAGTTACCCATTCTAAAGTTATAAATGTTTTAAACACACTACCAATGAAGATGAGAAGACAACAAAACGATAAGATTTCGAAAGCGGTTAATCTGTCTTTCATTAATAAATTCTCATAGATAACGCTAACTGGAATCATTATGTTTCTTTCGCACTCGCAATACAACTGGTCGTTAATTAATGTCTTTAAACCTGCTTTTTGCACGTTGTTAGTGATGGTCTAACATAATTTAGAATCTTCTCCGCGCTATTCGATCCAAATGTTCTGTTTGATAGTCCTTTCAAATTCTGAAGTTTCTTTATTTATTTAAGCTTCATCAGACAGCAAATAAGTGATGATTTTCTGCTTGCTGCCTCGTGTAATTATCGCCTGGATCGTTGCACACATGATGCGCTCATACTGCACGAAACTGAAGTTTTGAATTCTTCTGAAAATCGAGATTCTGTCATTTTTGAAGAATTCAATCTAGTTGATATAATTAGTCTAAGATAACTTAATTTAGTATCTTCCTGGTTTCTGGTACAGCCTGTAGGCAGTACCTGTCTTACCCATCTTGCACCAGCCCCATTGCTTTATTTACTAATAGAAATAATAGTAATTGTACAACTCACTCATACATAATCCTGCTATTTGTTTATTACGATGATCTTTAAATTGTCGAGCCAGATGGCTTTCGTTATTAAATTTATTATTATTATTATTATTATTATTATTATTATTATTATTATTATTGTATAATTGTTAATTAAATGAGACTTACTTTTCTGTGGCCAGACACCCCAAATTGT
>JAQBSW010014058.1:0-12427 GCA_029291075.1 Eudiplozoon nipponicum
ATTTGAATGGACATTTTGTGAATTTACAAAACTTAATTTTACAATCATTAATGCAAGTTTGCGAGCTTCAAGTAAACACCTCTCTCATTTTATTAAACAACATAGCAGAATTACGGCCAGTGGCACGCATTGTACGTGCGTCTGGCTTAAATGGATCATCTATTTTATACAAACGTTTTGGTAGTCCTGAATGCACTAGTTAAAGCAGTTTCAAACGTTTTGTCTCTTCCGGTTTATTTAGCATAAAAAATATTAATTGAATGAAAGCAGTCATAACTTGGTATTAATTTAGATAGTACAAATTTGTTTCAAACACTTTATTTGTTATATAAATTACGTGTTCAAATTATGTAAGTGTTTTATTTAAGTTGTTACTGAGCAATTACGGCAACAAGGACGATCATACCATAAAATAATAACGGGGAAATTTAATTAAAATTACTAATTACAAATGTGTTTATTGTTTTCAAAACGCACAATATGTGTGGATAATAAGGCACAAATGTTCAATTTTCTCGACTGAATTTTAATTCAGAAGAAGATTTGGATGAACATAGAATTGTAAATTCAATCCAAATTCTAAAAAAAACAAGGAACGCCAGTGGATTCTAACTCGTCTCTAATAAAATGTAAATATTCGAATCTTATACCACTACTCATATGGTTGATGGAAAATTATTTACATTAAGTTGACCAGATTAAATGTATCAGTCCAATGGGAACGAAGACGTAGAAATTAGCACGTCAATGTATTTCCACGTGAACGACTAGGAGGCCATAACCATATCCTGCCTCAGTTATTATTTTTATATATTTTTCAATTATGCTAATTTGTGTAACCAGAAGAAATTTGTAAAATATTAATTCATCTAAATATTGTCATATAAATATACTTTTGCATAATAAATTGTTTATTTTTTTCGTACTTGATCCTTATAGATTGTTGAATTGAGATTTCCATTTGTTTATGAATTTTAAAAATTTGAACGCTTGAGTATGTACATATAAAGTGACTGCATTGTATTTGATGCATGTTAATTTATGCACGTGTGCCAACTACACACAAAATTATGTTCTCTTGGGTTCAATGCTTAGTTTCATTTGATTTTCCCGCTAATATGAATGTATAGATTGGTAGATTGATGAATAAATGTTAAGAAAAGTTCTATGAATTCGAAAGAAAAGAATTAGTCTGACATATTTTGTTTATTCAAAATTTATTTTCATTAATAAATGAACTCAATTATCCATTAGAAATGATGTCAAAATAGTTACAAATTTAGCCTTGCCTAGTAGATTTATAATGTTTTTAAATTGATTACTTATTGCGGCATAATCCTTCGACAACTTCCCAAAAGTAAATATATGATGAAAATAAATGTTAGTTTTCTATTAATTGCTGCGACACATTGAACTTGTATTGCATATTTCGTTTAACACACGCACATCAGTTCAAAATTTCATTCTTCCAATTCGCTAATTCTCTTTTTGATTGGCCTATGTAAGTTAATCGCCAACTTCCTATCCCTACCATGTTCGATATTAGCGGATGTATAAGCAAGGGCAGTAACTTCGTTGACGTGCGCAGTTCAGCTGCGTTAGATATACGACTGAAATAATTTCTCTGTTCCTTCATATTATGCGAACATCGGCATTCACTTTACAGGAAACAATCAGATAAATGGACTTCATTGGAATTTACTGCTAACACAAGTTCAAAATATCGCTAATTGTTGGGAAATTTGGAAAAACTTATGCGATGGAAAATTTCTAACAATTCTCAAACATTTTTCACCTAAAGGCATTAAACAGCAAATTATTTGCAAAATTATGGAAAGTTATCGCATTTCCTTCGAAGATGTAAACATTTTGCTTGCAGTTTATCAACTTTTCAAAACTGAATAGGCACATGAAGTAATTTTGTTTTCGCTATAAAAACCGAAATCTGAAATAAAGCTGCGATTATGAATTATTAGGTACATTAAACCAACTATTTGTGTTTGAAGAATAAGTTCATTTGCACTTAAACTAAATATATCACTGAAAAATTTATTTTCTTGTTAACAATATTTTATTGCAAACATGCTTTCGGAACACTGTAACAAGGGAACTTGAAATATAAACAGGTATTTTTAAATATATCAATGTGCATTTCTAAAGTGTGCCAATATATAAAAAAATGACTAAAACTTCACTTCTTACGGTGAAAAAACAGTTTCTCCGAAGATTTCTTATTAATGATTATATTATCCTCTGTATAACCAATTTCTTTCGTTCAGAACAAATGGCATTGAAAAGCGCCAATTCTCCACTTCATAACCGAGAGAAAAAATTAATAGATACAGAAAGCAAAACCAGAAATACAGATCTAACGACTAGTGGTTTCACACACATAGTTCTTGTAGAAATTGCATGCAGTTAAGAACAATAATTGTTTGCACATTTTACCATATATATATATATATATATATATATATATATAGATATATATATATATATATATATATATTGCGTGGGTGGTAGTAACAATACGTTATATCAAGTTTGCCCATTTTTAGTAAGCACTAGTCGTACTGTATTTCACCATTCGTCGAACAACTTAGTAAAGCTATCGTCAGTTACACCTACTGGCGCATTTTTAACTTCCATGATCATCATCACAGTACGATAACAAACTGACTAGCGAGGAACAATCCAGTATGAATATATATGGAAAACAAAATTAGAGATGAATTTTTCAACTTTAGTAGTTACGCAAACATTGTATTTGAATGGAGATGACGGTTGCATAATCTGCATGTAGTCGCGAAAATAAACTTTGTGCAGATTTGGCCACATATAAATAGGTAATAAAATACAATCAGGCCTCGATAAATACCATGACATCATTCAATCAGATATTGAAAAATAATAATGAGAGCGAAATTAACGTCAGTCACATGTACCGACGCGTTTCGAACTTTCATGATCAGCGTAAGTGTACGACGGAAGATTAGCTATCGGGCATCGAATGGTAATGCATATATTTCGTAAGCAAAATAAGTTATTCGGCTCTCACCTCTGGTAGTTTCGCATAAATTACACATGTTTTTCAACGACGGGTTAAATACAATGGAATTCGTGTTTACTTCAAGCCTGCAAACTTGATATAAAGAAACATGGCTAATAGTTCCGTCAATCACACATTCTGACGCGTTTCGTCATTCCACGATGATCATAAGAATATTACAGCTAGCCAGTTTTCCAACTTTCACTTACGGTGATCAGGGAAGGCAGAAACGCATCAGTAATTTTGACTTAAGGTAGTTTCGCTATGTTGCTCGACAACTAGTTTAATAAAATCGGATATTTGTTTACTTCAAACACGAAAACTTGTTTTAAAGAATTATTGCCAAAACTCGCGTCTTCATTGATTGTTTAATTAACAGATATATTCGAGCGAAAATTAACACTGCCTTGCATATTTCTCGTACGTATGGGGGATTTTTAAACAAAAGGTATGTTTCAATTTGTTAATTGGCTCCATGCGTCGAGCAAAGTTTTTCACCTTTCCTACATCTTCTTGAATTAAGATTAAGTTGTAATCAGTGCAATAAATTAAAATGCACATTTACGCGTAGTGAATATAGCATATTTAGTGGAAATAAAAATTTTCTACACTGAAATTTCGCGATGGAGATGATTTATAAATGTGGCAACTCTCGCCTATCGACAAATTTTTTACAATTGCTAAAACAACAGGTTAAGAAAGCCGCATTTAAAGACAGTCCACTCTCTACGAAATGGATATTGTAGAAATCTGATGCAAGGAGATTTGTTCAAAGAATGAAATTTACAAAACAATACTTTAGATAAAGTTTGCAATCTTCAAGTAAGCACCAATCCCACTATATTATTTTTTTCCCAGGGACAAAAAGTTAAATTTTACATGACTGCCTTAAATTTAGTGAATAGTGTCTGTGCCAAAGTAGAAGGGCATAAAACTGTTTAAAACTATTTTTTTAACCATAGAAATTTATTTTGTTTCGTTTTAGTATGTTTGCATATGTTGCAGTTAAAAATTAAAAGTTCTAGGACCTTTTACCATAATTGAAATATATTTTTTTAAATCATTAAAATAGCTTTAAAGTATTTATCTAAATTTTTATATTTGGTATAATTTATAGAAAGAATGGAGTTGCCTATTAATTGTTTTATGTGGTCTTAAATCAAATATCAGAGTAAAGCAGAAGCCAAACCAGATCCCAGCACATGTAAACGAACTATTCATGCATTTGCATGCATTGTATAATTTCTGTACTCATGACATAAAATAGGACCTATGTTGAAATCCTGGCTTACAATATAAGGCGTATCCGCTCTTAGAAACTAAACAAATTAAGAATTTTCTCAAATTAAATTCAGCTTTGCCGTAATAAGTGTTGCCAAGATTTCTCAATGTTTACAAACGCCAAGCCATTACAGTAATTTGTAAGAAGCAATGTCTTAAAATTTAAGTAAATCTGAAAACTCGAAAAGGAACTTCCACGAATAATAATATAAATTAAGATTAAATCTAGAAAGAGACAAATTTATCATTTTAAATGGAATATCGTGCTTAATATGCTATGCAAACTGTTTACGGGAACGAAAAAGCTTCATTTTCGCAATTATCCGAAATACCCATTTTAAGCATGTTATACATTTCCTGCAACAATATCTCCAAATGATGTGTAGGTTATCGCTAAGCAACTGCATTGACTAAACAACTTTAGAAAACTTATAGAATGGAAGGAATATTCGGTGGGACAGTTGTTGTCAGTTAATCACATAATTTATAAGCGTCACAATTCGAATCCAAGTATGTGTTTATAATATTTAAAAAGGAGAAAATAAGGTGTCAATTACTGATCAGAACATAATGAGAGCCAGGCTCCCTTAAACAGAAACTTTTCGCACGCGATATTTGAGTCGAATGTCAGAAAATTATTTTTCTTCAATATGATGATATTAATTTATGCGTTACCAATATTATCCGTGCCAGTAATAGCTGTGAAATCAATACCAAAAATTCTTTTTTTTACCATTTCGAACCTAATCATGCAAAAACATTAATTAAAACAGACAAACGTTAATTGGCACAGCATGCAATAATTGTTGAGAATAGAAAAAGCGTAGGCTCGCACATATGAAACCATTCGGAACGAAAGAATAGTACATAGGAATAGAAGGAAGGAGAAAAAAAGCATGTCGATGAAAAGGAGAAGCACTCAGTCGCCGAACACATAAGAGCTTGCTCGCGCAAGTTCACAAAAACTGAAGTCAAGTGTACTGCATCAAACCATGCGACTTTCAAAGCTATTACACATGCACACAAACGCACAAAAACAAAATAGATTACAAATGTTTAGGCACAAATCAACTAATAATTGTGCTAAAAGTAGTAAATTTTAAAATATTCAATAATAATTGCAGTTGAAGATTTTGTAATGGAGGCAGTTTATAAAGAACTAAATATTAATTGAAACTACGTAGAATAATATACAGAAACTGCCTGTTTTGCAAAAATTCCGGAAATCATTTCAGTATATAATGCGTTTTTTAATCTCATCACTATAAAAAAATTAACTTCATATATATATATATATATATATATATATGTATATATATATATATGGACCAGTATTGACAGACATATACATGCATCATTTAGAAACAACTGGTTTAAACCATTTATCAATGGAGCTCATTTTTACATACGCTACATGACGATACTTTCATGGTTGTTGAAAAGGATGAAGATACAAATGCACTGCTACATCACATAAACAAGGTAGACCAAGCATTCAAGTTAACAATAGAAGAAGAACAAGACGGATATTTATTCTTCCTAGATGTAGGAATAGCGAGAGATGAAGAAGGTACCTTCTCAAGGTCAGTTCACAAGAAATCAAGCCGGACTGGGCAATATATCCATTATTTCAGTATTGTGCCCAGGGCGTACAAAAGGAACCTAATAATAAATTTGCGCACACGAATACGAGGGATTTGTTCTCCGAACAATATTGAATTAGTGCTAAATTTGCTTCGCGAAGCGTTGAGAAACAATGGCTATCCGGACTGGTTCATCGAATAGAACTTGAAGCAACGCAACAAAATCAAGACCAATTTGGAGGAAAACAAAACTCCCCAGAGAGTAACGATTAGTGTTTCATTTGGAGGTGATCTTCCAGGTGAAATCTTCAAAAGAAAAGTAATTCGAGCGACTAAAGCACAGTTTCCATCAATACAGGCGAGGGTGGTGTACAACACAACAAAACTGATGCGCACAAATGAAAAAGATAGCCTCTCTGTGACGTCAACACCTTTGTCTGTATAAAATTTCAATGTACCTACGTTGCTCAGTACATTGGCAGATCAAAATCGAGGCTCGAATCTAGAATAAATCAGCATCTCCCGCAAAAACTATTAAAGAAGGGTGCAGCTCCTGCACAAAAATCAGCAATTTGCGAGCATGTACTACTCACAGGTCATGCTGTTAGTAGTAACAATTTTTCAGTTCTCTACAAGGCAAAAACAGAAGAAAATGCTTCTGGCTTTTGAAGCTATTGCAATTAATAAGCTGAAGCCCTGCTTAAACGTGCAGAAAATAATTCAAAAAGAAATTAAATTGGACTGGAACAAAGACATAACGGACAGGCCTTTAAAAATAGCCAACGCTTCGCAATATACGACACATACATCAATTACGGACGCAATTACAATGAAAGCGATGACACACCAAATAACGTTACGCAAAAGGAGTGGTCTAAATTGCGCAAAAGGAGGTCAAATCGAAAACAAAGGCTAGAATAACGAAGAGGAGATTGGTTACGACAAATGTACAGTGGGATTGGATGAACGAATATACTAACGAATCCAGAACATTGGCTGTAGATACTGGTAGAAATAAGATTTAGTTATATATATATATATATATATATATATATATACATATATATAAAGCAAAATTAGATATGCGACACTAACTTTGAGTAGTTTCGCATAAATTTTATTTGACTTCAAATGACGGTTGCACAATTTCTCTGCCGTCACGCACCGATGAATCTCCAGTAAGCACGAAATAAACTGCAGATTTCAACTGGCCGGAAAGGCAATTTATCCAGCAAAACGGTTTCGTCATTATTAATAACTTTTTAAGTAGTTCCATTAATTTAGCATGTATGAGACTCGATTTGGAGCACATTTACTTCAAACTCTGATAATCTATCCAATGTGCCGCTTGTAGCGCATACGACGCGCCATTTAATGTGATGTACATTTAGATGAAAACTATTTGGAAACACTTGAGGCTTAGAAGATCTAGCAAGCGACCATCGATCTGTCATTTTACAGCAAACATATTGTCATTTGAGGAACTTATATTGATTTTAAATAAAATGGCCGAATGTTTGCTTTATATATATATATATATATATATATATATATATATATATTTATTAGTAAAAAATTAGTGGTTCCATCTGGAACACATTTTGGAATATGACTTCAAATAGCGTGTAATATGCGAAATAGGTATCGCAGTGGATTAGGTCAAAGCAAAGTTGTCCCAAATTGAGCCTCATCCAGGACAAATTCTTCACAGTATTTAAAGAGTTCCCAAGACGAATGAAATTGGTCTACTAGATATAATTAGCAGTTAACTTTCATTGAATTATACATAATAAATACCTTAATATATGTGTATTTGCAGATATACACTATATATATATATATAGTCTATTTTTAGGAATGGAAAACACATTTAATAACAAAGTTTACGTTTCTTTTGGATACTGTACTATATACCTCGTATTTGCTCAAATTCAAATTGCACAATTTCAATTATTTCAATTATTGTTTTTCCTTTGTATAAGTGGTTGCAATAAAGTCTGATTTGCAATTATACTTCTGTTTCCTGTTAGTAGTATATTTTATCTTGCTGCGTAAGTTCGTTTGTGTATATGTTTGTGCGCGCTTATGTGTACGTGGTGGTTTCAGCATTATAAAAGTAAAACACTACGTTTGAGCAATGTTTAATCTTGCAATGATGGAGCAAGCTTTGAATGGGCTTCTCTCTGTTGGCAACTGTGTGTACGTATTAGTATTTCACCGTATGTTGACTTTCGTATCGCCTTCTTTATATTTGTTTTCGAGGTAATAACTAAGGTGTGTATAATGGCGACGTAGATCGCTCATATTACTGTGCAATTTCTGCCGCTGACAAAGTTGATAATTCCGTTTGTTGACTTTGGTGCCATAGTTGTTGTGGCTCGGCCAAAATTTGTTTGTGATTCGGGCGTTTCGTGACCAGTCGTCTAAAATATCATGTTTGTAGAACTACGAAATATTTAAGTAGACTGTCTGTTGTTTTGTCCAAAGTCTGGTGTATAAGGGTAATAACTTTTAGAACTGTTATTTTATAGAACAGGGAAATTCGATTAATTGGCTCGACACATTTTTAAAATATATATTGACCAAAATAGACGATTTTCCGTACGGAGCATGACTCTTTTAAATCAATTTCCGCATTAAACTTTGCTTTTACGTAATTCCAACATATACGCCACAGCACATGCATGAAAATTTGTAGGCTAAAGAAGAGTTTGCATTAACTGGCAATTAATACTTAGCAAGCAACCGCTGCTATGTGAAGGTGATATTAAACTTTGTAGAAGAGAATTTTGCATTAATTTAGAAATGTTTAATTATGTGCGATAGCGTACATATTGGACGTACAAAAACAATTGGCCAAAAGCAGCTAAAATTATTTACTGCAGAAATTAATTTTAAAAAGACATGGCATCGTCAGATAATGTCAGACATATGGGAAAGTATATTTTAATCGGAAAAAAAGCTCATTTAACCCATTTCTAAGTTATACACAAGACATAGGCCAAAATATTATTTTACAATTAGAAATCAATTTATAATATATGATAATTATACGGTCAAAAGAATCAAGAGATCCACGTGCGTGAAATTTTACTCGATTGACCGCGAATCACACAAATTCACATTAACTATCTTGTGTTCAAGCGATCTAGACAACCCATTTGACCAATATCATCCAACCTTCGAACGGTTTTTCAACAAAGCGAAGAAAAAACAGATTTGCAAATGGCATCATCATTGGCATAACAGTAGTAGAAATTGCACGAAAAGATTTATTATTAAAACTGGAATCTGCCCACCTCGCCCTATATAAAAATAGACAAAATATAACTTCTGTCCATCGGGATACAGAATATGGCTAACGAAGACAAATAGTGGTATACTCAATAGCCAAAAAAGAAAGCCTTCTAAAAATTTCATCCACCAATCCATGAATACCAAGACATCAAACATGAATTTGTAAGACAGTACGAACGAAACTGGCACGCAATCAGACAATCACACATAATCAAAAACCAAAAGAATTTTTAAATAGCAGACTAGATTTCCACTATGTAGAAAAATGACGCCCCTAAATGTGTAGATCTGGAAAATTTAAATTTTCAGCTGAACATTCTTGAAATAAAACAGCCATTCTCCATACTGAACATAAACATTGTTATTAAATGTGATTACTCTTAATGAAAGAACATTATATGAGGTATTCCAAAGCAATACAAATTTTTTATGTAAACACATATTTACTAAGAACCTCAAATAGGAAAATCCCGATTAGTGATTGAACTTAAACAGCTATCATTTAGTATTTTATCTAACCAGTTGCACAGCATAAAATCCATAGTGATGCATTTCGCCCTACTAATTCATCATTGCCTATATAAAAAAAGCCAATATTATAAATGTAGATAGAATTTTTTTAAATTTCGGCTTGATACTCCTTTGTCAATCTGCCGTCGTGCTCTGTCTTAACTTAGCATATCCAAACGCATCGGTACGTGTGACCGACGTTATATCGGCTATGTCGTGCGTCTGGTTAGGTCCATCAAAACTTGACCTGAATTATTTTACCAATCAAATACAGTGTATTTATCCTTTTTTCCAAGTCATTTATCACAACTCAAGCAGCTTTATTTCACCTGGAACTGCCAATCGTCCAGCAAATGAATTAACGTTTCTAGGCACCTTTTCATACTGTAGAGTTTACGTATATTGATCGGTTTAATTATCTCCTGCGTTTAATCACGCAGATTCTCAAATTTTACTTGGAGGTGTAAGAAATGTTTCTGTCAACACTATACTTTATTTTCATTTTCTGGCGTTTATAAACAGAAAATAACACGAATCATTAGCCGAGGATGGGCTCATGATGCAATGGCACGCGATATAAAACTAATTAAATGCTGTGCTATGTATTCGAAACTAGCTTTTGTTAGATGAAACACGACCAGTTTTATAGCTGTGCATATTACTTAGTGGATTATTTATAAACTGCAATTTAAGGTAGCCTATTTATACTATTTTTACTTCTCTCAAACTTTCTACAACATGCCATAGAAGGTTATTTAAATCGTGTAGTTAACTCGAAGCCTATTAATTATGTTTTATATAAATTTTGTTCAGGTTTTTTGGTTAAATTTTGCAGGTTTCTCTACTTTTAAAAATTGTTTGTGCAATTTGTTATATTTTAAGCTGTTTATGTGGTGCTACTCAAATTTTACAACAAATATAAATCAGAGGTGATTATATTTATATCTCAATCGTTTTGTTAGTAAATTTTGAAAACAGTATACTTTTGTGCCCGAATTTTAATTTAATCTGAGGATTTAAACTTTGCAGTAATTCAAATTATTTAAAATTTGGTGAAACCTTTATTTTAAAATTCCTAACCCAGAATGAGTCAATTCGTTAGAATATTCCAATAATGCAATTATTAATCACGACACCCTTACAGCAAAATTTAAGAATCTTCATTTCTAGAAAATTAGTGAGCATGTTAAATTCACCAACAGGAGATGTAAGCCATCAAAACACACTAGTTTCAGAAATTAAGGATTTCCAGTCTCCGCTATCCAGGAAACATTCTAACATACCATAAATAACCTGGAACCGTCGCACAGTGAGTCAAAAGTTGTCATCGCGTTGTCTGATGAGTCCCAGTCCCTCGCCCCGCTATCCGTAGGGTTCAGTCCCTCATCTTATATTTTGCTGGGCCCCAGTCACTTATCGCACCGTCAGATCCACACCATACACCAATCAACACGCATAAAATCTGCAAGTCTTCAAACGGTAGCTTGGCGTACAACAGTTGTCACCCCAGAGACGTGATGCGTGGTTCACTCTACATTAGGACATGCCACCATAATTAGCAAGCATACTTACTAAAATGGCACTTTATAGGAATTTCGTCAAAGGCCCTAGAACAAAAATGAGTCACAAACAGATTATTGCAGAGCAATAAAGGCTGATGCGTATTACTTGTTTTACTCAAAATACCGCCTCGTTAATTGTCGTTATTGATCTACTATCGGCGGTTGATTTCGCAGTCGATTCTGGTACAGCGTTTTCGCTATGTTTCAGTTACATGTAACACAGATGTTACGCAAAAGACCGCCAACCGTCAGTCAATAAGATATCACGGTGTAGCGAATGCCAGATTCGCCTTAGACCTTAGTCTTGAATTCGTTAGAAGTTTATCATAGCGAATATATCATTTTCGATATTATGTTTAAATTTCTTGGCGGAGAATGAACTGATAATTGATCCAGCCATATATAACTTGCTAGATCCAGTTACAAATTTAATTTTGTGTAACTTTATAATTTGTGACGATCAAATAGGCTTTGTATTCAAGAACAACAAATCTTTCGAATTCGCTTATCAACGAGTACGTGGAATCATTAAAAGTTTTTTTATAAGATCACGAAAATCAAGGTAGCAGATCAAATAGGTACTTGTAAATGAAAAATTGCCATCACATTACAAATCAAAACCGCCAGTTTTTACCGGTTTTTGACTTCCGGGATTGAAAAGAATTCCGAGATCGAAGACTATATTTTAACAATTGCTTGAGATAAGTATATATCCCTCTAGTCCAGGTCCTTTACACCATATACCGATCAACAAGTTGAAGATGATGGAAGATTTTATGACTTACATGCACTCAATCATATAATGATTCATGGTCGATAACCGATGAACAGTGGAAGAATATGCAGATATATATATATATATATATATATATATAGATATATATATATATATATATATATATAAGATGTGAGTGGAACCCACATGATTGCTTATGTGGATTGAGATATACATTATATATATATATACACATATATATATATATATATATATATTGTGTAGACGTGTATATGTATGGATACTCACATTTCATGTGAGTATTAAAAAATGCATATGCAAAGTAAATATACCACATACTCAGGGTCAGTGAGGCTCTTGGAGTTCAAAGGACCCATTTGTACTTAAAACATATATATATATATATATA
>JAQBSW010014059.1:0-12417 GCA_029291075.1 Eudiplozoon nipponicum
AATCGACGCCAACAGCTTGGGTGCGGTGTTGAGAAGACTGATACCACGGTAGTTTTCGCACCTTGATGGCATACATATACATATATATATAAATAAATATATAAATAAATATATAATTTTTAGTGGTAATATATAAAATGACTAATGTCCGTATATATATATATATATATATATATATATATATATATATATATATATATATATAGAATAAACCTATCAATCTACCGATAGGCCTATCTATATATCCGTCTATCTATATAGGAGAATTGATATTGTGTACAGATCATTCGCAACCAGTTTTCTATAAGCCAGGTTTTTTACTTATGTTCCCCACTTAATTCATGTTCCCTAGCCTCACGTTTTCTGACCATAGAAAATGCTTCATTAAATATTGCGGGCCCAATGATTTTTCTACCGATGTTACATCTAGTACACCTTTTCCTGATTTTTTATTTCAATTGACTCTCTAATTAGTCCCCAAGTTAATCTGTTGCGGTTGCATAACGCGATGCGTTTACATCCTTCCCAGTCTATTTCATGACCAGTTTCCTTCGAGGATGCCTAGCTTCGAGTCTGATCTTTGAATGTGTCCATATTTGCAGGCTGTCTTAGTCATATGAGCAAATATTCTTATGCAATTATTTCCAATAGTTGATTAACTTCGCAATGTGCTTACGATTAGTTTTTTGAAAAACGTTAGTTGTCCAGGCTATCTCTATCTTTCTCTCTTTAATCGTTCACCTAAGCGTCGCTCTGGCATTCACTCTCCATCCATCTACGTAACTTGCTGCTCCATATTTGAACTAATTTGTTGCTATATGTGCGCAAAACCTCATTCACCATTGTATACATTAGAGTTCCCGGCTTTAAATAAAATACAGTATATGATAGTCAAGTATGTATTAGGTTTTGCGAACCTAGTAACAAATTAGTTCAGTTGTGACCAGAAGGATAAACTAAAGGCAGCATGAACGGAAAGTATAATCTCATGCACATTCGTTTCGTGCTTACTGGCGACTCATCAGTAGGAGCCGATATTACGCCCTTTAACCACTATATATTTGGTAGAAGAATGTGGAATAAATATATAGTGGTTACAAGAGGCGTACCTAACTCTCCTACTGATGAGTCGCCAGTAGCATCTGAAACGAATGTGCATGATTATACTTTCCGTTCATGCTGCCTTTGGTTTATCCTTCTGGTCACAACTGAACTAATTTGTTACTAGGTTCGCAAAACCTAATACATACCTGCATATATATTAGTTCTTCGCAACAAACAGTATTTAACTGTAGTATATGCTAGTCAAGGTTTTAGTTTTAGCATTTTTAAATTTTGATTACCGTGACATAGTAGCAATACAGTTATAACAAATAACAAAAGGTTCGATACTGTCTCTCTCCCCTAAAATATTCTGCATACGAGATGAGATGATGTATAGGTGAGGTAATGATTGGTCTGCTAATTATAAAAAGTTATATATTGAGTTTAGTTACTGAGACAAATTCTATGATTAAAAATAGTGTTGAGTCAAATATATATAAATAGAATGGTTTTGGAACGAGGTTACCACATTTGCTTAAATCTGCTATTGTGATCAGTGTTGTGTTGCCTGATGATGGTGCTGGAAAGTAGGCACCAGAAACGTCGCCAGTAAACAAAGATGTGATAGAACCGCATTTCCAGTTGAAGTAAAAATGAGTCAACCCGATCAAAGACAAAACAAAATTGGAAATTGTGAAAAATCGGATCTTTGTGTAACTGCCCGTGTACAGCTATTACCCGCGTACGCAAAACGCGGCATTGAGAATCCTATTAATCATTATATCAAATCCAGTTCTGGTCAAGATTTAGAGAGACTCGAAAACAACACTGAAACGCAATTAGGTAAATACGTCGCATTCTGGGTAATTCTCTTCCAGCCGAAAAATTATTGTTACACGCGGACAAGTATAACATGAAACATAGGACTGCGGCACAATTTGCTCATATCGAATGTAAATAGAGGCTAATCAGATGCACAGTAGCCTTTCAAAACAGCATAGTCAGAGTGGACAATTTCTAAACCGAAGGCTTCATTTTTATATATACTAAGTCTACTTACTCAAAGACAAAAATATTTTGCGAAAAATGGATTAATAATAATTTTTTTAAATTATAATAAATTTTAGCATTCCAAATGTAAATATTTTACAAGTTTCTTCTTTGCCATTAAATTACAGTGATAATGCTTTATAATGAAAATAGTTTGCGATGAATACATTTCTTTAACTGAGAGAATTATCCGCGTATAACTATTTAGTCATGCAAAATATAATATTTTGCATGTTCTTGACTGTCAATAAAGTTAGGAGAACGACCATGAATGTTTCTATAGAGCGCATACTTGATTAAAGTAAGTGCAATTTCATGCCGATGTATGTGACAAATTATAATTAAGCGAACACACTTTATAGTTTAAGTATTGTTTTAGTGTACTGCATATATGTGTATATGTTGGCGAAAGCTGCAGACAGTTAATGTTCGTGACTGCATAGAAATTGATGCAGCCGACATTTCCAGTCAAGTTCAATGTATGCCAGACTGCTAGAGGTGAGAGCCGCCTATCTAGAATTTGATTTCCATATATATTCAATGCGGTTTTGATCCTCGCTAGTCAGTTTGCCGTCGTACTCTGATGATGATCATGGAAGGTCGAAACGCGTCAGTGCGTTGCGGCTGGCGGTAGTTATGATATGTTGCTCGGCGACTGGTTAAAAACAACGGGATTGGTGTTTACTATATACCGGATAATTTTCTCAGTACAAGAAAATTTATGAAATGTATGCATCGCACTATATTTTCACGATAAAAGCACTATGCTACTGATAAAATTCATTAAATTATTTAATAGCATCACCGTAAAGGATTAGCAAAGCTGATAATTGTAAAATAGATCTTTATAGAATGCTGCATTTTATTATAATTATCTTTGAATTATTACCAATCCTTCTTTTGAAAAGCATTTTTTGTATTTTTGTAAGCTGACTTAGTATATATAAACATTAAGTCCTGAAGCCTTTATCCTTTACATTTCCACGTATGCACATTTTTTAAGGCTGTCGATCATTCGAACAGCCTAATGTTACATTCCATATTAACAAATCGGTTGTTAGGGGTAACTCTTTATGCTTAAGTATCTGTTGAAATATGCGCAACATATTCAATCAGATATTGAGTCA
The DNA here is from genome assembly GCA_029291075.1 of Eudiplozoon nipponicum. Lineage (NCBI taxonomy): Eukaryota > Metazoa > Platyhelminthes > Monogenea > Mazocraeidea > Diplozoidae > Eudiplozoon > Eudiplozoon nipponicum. The sequence goes on from JAQBSW010014059.1 coordinate 3,222, forward strand.
TTCATATTTTAGGTTTTCGGTACAATTTTTGTCCACTGGGAGTTTAAGTAATATAATATCATATACGGAGAAGTGAACAAACGTCTTTCCAACAAGAGATTGACTTGTGGGTATACTGCTTCCATGGACTCAGAAACAAAATAAACTCGAAATTCAATATGCTTCGATCATTCCAGATGCATTTGTGACCGGATAGTTTGCTCGCTGAAAACTGGATTTGACTTTTACATACCACATTTCAGCCTAAAATTAAAGATGCAAATTCCCAGATACCATTTTTCCATTTAAAGAGTATATTTAATAGACAATATTAAGTTATATTTACCTATCCAATGGATTTCTATGTGAGCACTAATTTAATGCTGATATTATTTAATCCTTGAAATATATAAACCGTGGCAGGGTGAAAAAACCTATTAGCAATTTATAATACAAATTCATGTTTAATTTGCTGGCATTTATATTAAAATATTTGGATTAACAGAACTGTTCGAAATGTTCGTGAATTGGATTTATTTGTTCCGATCGATTAATCCAGAAGCCAATAAAATATAATTAAGCGAACAATTACTTTAATCAGAGTTGAGATATTTTCAAAATAAATCCTGCATCATTATTAACATACATGGCTTTAAATCCTAGATCAAAGATTGCCTTTTTCGTCTTGAATTCCTTATGCGAACTGCGAGGCGGTCGCTCTGTCCAAATGGGGTGAATTGTACCTATGGTGGGAGGAAATAAGCATAAATTATAGAAGTCAGACTACTTAAGCCAGTAAGTTATAGCACAATGGACCAAATTGTATTCATCCAACAGTTGTTGACCACTTTTCGCACAAAACGTGTTTACAGTGGTGCAGTAACTATACAGTCATTAAATCAACATTTATACCTTCTGCCACACGTGTATAATCAATTATTAATTGCGCAGGTGATATTACAGCTATTAAATCAATATCCTAACATGCGGTGAATAACACTTCCACGGTGAGTTTAATAAGTATATTCACCCGATCCTATTATATATATATATATATATATATATATACTGCTACTATATATATATATAGTTATATATATACATATTGTTTTATATATATATATATATATATATATATATATATATATATATATATCTATATCTCATATTTATTCTATATAGTTCTTCATGCGGCGGTAAAATATGTATGCATGAATTTATTGCTCACGTAATAAGAAATTACTTCAAATATATACGTGTTGTATAATATAGCAAAGGCAATTCATTCAATAGATCAGTTTCGTCCTTATTGGAATCTCATCACGTATTGTCCAGAATTTGTTGCAGACCGGCCTCGAAAGTGGACACGTCTGCTTCGGAATATGGTCCTCTAATCACCGAGCCACCCTGTCACACTTACATTTGAATATGTTTTCGAAATTGAGCACATACCTTATTTGTTAATTATCCTGTAGAAATGTGTGCTGCACTGTGTGAAAAAAAAATGATGGACTCGAAAACCTTAATCTGTCAGATATTTAGTCACTCGTCGCTATCGGTTTTACCTGTATCCGTTCTTTTACACGGAGTCATTCAGTGGGCACAAAGGTTTAAAGATCCTCTATTCGGTACATTATTTATCGAGTGTGAGTTTAGCAACGCATTCACCTGCACTTTTTATTAGATTCCCATGGAATAATATTAACTTGAAACCCACATCGTCTCTTTCAACACTGATCCGTGGTGCAGTAACTATACAGTCATTAAATCAACATTTATACCTTCTGCCACACGTGTATAATCAATTATTAATTGCGCAGGTGATATTACAGCTATTAAATCAATATCCTAACATGCGGTGAATAACACTTCCACGGTGAGTTTACGTTATATTCAATTCGATCCTATTATATATATATATATATATATATATATATAGTTATATAAGTATAATATTGTTTTATATATATATATATATATATATATATATATACATTTTTCTATATAGTTCTTCATGCGGCGGTAAAATATGTATGCATGAATTTATTGCTCACGTAATAAGAAATTACTTCAAATATATACGTGTTGTATAATATAGCAAAGGCAATTCATTCAATAGATCAGTTTCGTCCTTATTGGAATCTCATCACGTATTGTCCAGAATTTGTTGCAGACCGGCCTCGAAAGTGGACACGTCTGCTTCGGAATATGGTCCTCTAATCACTGAGCCACCCTGTCACACTTACATTTGAATATGTTTTCGAAATTGAGCACATACCTTATTTGTTAATTATCCTGTAGAAATGTGTGCTGCACTGTGTGAAAAAAAAATGATGGACTCGAAAACCTTAATCTGTTTTACCTGTATCCGTTCTTTTACACGGAGTCATTCAGTGGGCACAAAGGTTTAAAGATCCTCTATTCGGTACATTATTTATCGAGTGTGAGTTTAGCAACGCATTCACCTGCACTTTTTATTAGATTCCCATGGAATAATATTAACTTGAAACCCACATCGTCTCTTTCAACACTGATCCGTCGTTTTACTATCATGAGTGATTACACTCATTGCACCAGGTCTAATTTAAATGGATATTTATTCGTCTAGGTAGTCCTTGATGCGTAGAACTGATACACGTGTTGCGAACCTAACAAGATATTAATTCAAATAGGACCAGACGGGAGTGTCTAGTCCAGTACAAACAAACAAAATTATCTCATGAACAGATAGCTTTTTCAATGGAAAGCTCATCATAATAAGTTGACAATCGATATGTCAAGTGGAAATATTAGTTTAAACTGCGCCATTTTTACATGTTTTTAGATCTCTTAAGCATAAAATGCTAGGAGAGTGTATGTCAAATTGGTTTGTGTATATGTCTGCATGTGTACACGCTTCGAAATGAGATTACAGTGATTAGTCACAATTACTGACAACTCACTAGATAAGCGTACGCCATGCCTGTGTGTATGTATTCTCGTTTGTTTTTGATTGAGGAGTAATCAACTATTGCACGTGTACACTTATCCCAGTGAAATGAAAGCGATTTACATATACAAAAACCAATTTGACATACACTTTCCTAGCATTTTATGCTTAAGAGATCTAACAACAAGTATAAATGGGGCAGTTTAAACTAATATTTCCACTTGACATATTGATTGTCAACTTATTATGATGAGCTTTCCATTGAAAAAGATATCCGTATCCGGATATCGAAAATTCTGGAACAAAAATTAGAAAGACAGTGGATGCAAACAAATCGGATCGCAACCCGATAATCAGGTAAATATTCTATTCCCTGTCGCGCAACATGTTTCTTTTAAATCTCATGTACACACACATTTTTTGCGAACTGACGCCTCATAAGTAGGGGCCGGTATTACACCCAAAGCCCACTTTGTATTTGGCTACGTACTTTTGGACTGTTGACCCTAAGATGTTGTAGTGTGTCAAAATCTGGAGTTTTGTTGAACAGTCGTTGCAACTTCTTTGACGATCTCACAGTTTTGCAATCTGAAGTTGTTTCGATGAATATTACTTAATTGCATATTATTAACTTGCTATGATCGATTGATAGATCTTGATGAACCTAATTCATTTTTGACGTTGTTTTTTTTATTTCAATCTCGTAGCACCGGTTTAATGCATTTTTATTTGAATCCGAATGGACTTCCGAAGAGAAGTGAGATATCACTTAATTATCTTTTCAAGTTACACACACATTCCAACATTTACATGCCACCATTTCAAACTCATCGCTATTAATATACGCAAACTGTGTTCGCTTGAGCAGTATTTTAAATGTTATGCAACTGCCAGTCATAGAAACTCGCCTATACAAAATCGCGATTAAGGAGCAAAACAGTTCACTTTATCTTGTGTCAAAAATCGATTTTACATCGATGTTCTTATCAGGATTTAGATACCGCTGCAAGTAAATTCCGTGCACTGTTACAAAATAGGTAAAGGCCGTAAATAATGAGAGACAGTTACTGGAATTGCTTTCTCCGTCAATTGCCGGGAATGTTTTGTAGTGTTTCAGGTTCTAGAAGTACTCAACGACACTTGAGGCCGGCTCTGGTTGACTGACTGGTGTTCCCTCTGATAAGTATAGTTGACGAAACCACAAAAATGAGTTTCTTTGTAAATGTTCAGATTTGTCTTGTTGTAGAACTGCGGTAACACCGTAACCGGGGGTTCACGTTCATGATAATTGAGGACGTATGACTTGTCATGCAGCAACAAGCAGATTGGCATGACTGAAATCCATGTGACTAGGTAAGACAGCGTGACAGACGCAAGTACACTAACATGCGTTCGCAAAAGTTTCAAATACAGACTGCGAAAGCAGGCAACTTATTATAGGCTGTACGAGCCTTCAAAAATGTGCGTACTTGGAAATGGGAGTGTTCGCTTTTGTGAGACTGTTTATAAATATAAAAAGTTCTATTAACAATTGATGAAGAGTACTTTTCATAAGATTGATTGATAATTGATAATGTAATTATAATAAATTACAGCATTCCACATGCACATTGTTTACAATTTTTAACTTGCCAAATGCTTACGGTGATGTTTTATAATAATTTATAGAATTTCATCAGTAGGGTATTGCATTATTGTGAAACTATAGTGCGATGCATAAATTTCAAAAATTTTCTTGTTACTGAGAAAATTATTCAAAGAAGCCTATTTTATCTTGCAATTTAAAATATTGTTGCATGTTCTGGCATGTCAATCCAGTTAAGAGAACGATCATGAATGTTTCTAAAGAGCGCATACTTGATTAAATGTAGCTGCAATTTCATGTCGCGGATGTCACACATTATAATTAAACGAGCCCGCATAATTTGCGTCGAATATTTTTGGTTTCGTGTATAATAAGCGATATTGTGCATCGATAATAAAATATATTTTCAATCACGTTCTTTGAAGCAAGTTTGCTTCATTTGTTTCGTTTGTTAAACTTTTTAAACAAAATGCACTTGAGGAAGGCCTACGAAAAGTTTGGTCGAAATATATTGCAAAAAAAAACAACTTGGACAGTGAAAGCTGCGTTAGGCACACCGCAGATCAGGTAATTACCACAGATATTTCGCATTTTGTGCGAAATGTACAATGTGCATGAAGAGCGAACACAAGCCTCCATTAATTACTTTTGACTTAGAGTTACAATGCGAGTTGGAGCTTCCCTTTCTCGATTACACCGAGCTTCTGTGGGAAGGCGAATTATAAATGGGATATTTAGCCTTTCTGCCGAAAACTTTTCCCGTTCAACATGGTTAATGCATGCAATGAAAGACAGCCTAAGGTCTTTGGTTTTGGAACATAATTAAGAATTACATGGTGAATGAAAGATAATGCTAAGTGTTATACGTATTTTATTAAGTAACTAATTTATTGTCTCTAAATCCTAGTTGGTCTTGAATTCCTTATGCGAACTGGAGTAAGTTGTAGCTTGATGGGAAAATTGTCTTCGTGCAACATATATATATATACTTATATATATATATATATATATATATATATATATATATATATATATATATATATATATATATATATATATATACATATACGCATTGCAGTTTGACCGTCGCTGGTCTGTTTACTGCTGTCTTATTTTTGATAATTGTGGAAGACAGAAATGTATCACTACGTGTAACTGATTTCAATTTAGCTATGATGTTCGATTTCGGATTTTTATGTCGGATAAATGCATTTAAAATTTTGCAGTTTTGAGAATAAAAAAGATTATGAATCTCCTTTAATACATGGGTTAATTATTAACAAAATAGATAATGCAATTGTGTACTATTTATTGCAATACAAGCTTACTGATAACTCATCAGTGGAAGCTGATATCACGCTCATTACCAATTTTATATTTGGTCCAGAAATGTGGGACAGTAGGACGGTAATTTTAGTTTTCGATTTTGGTGAATTGCAGGATATTTTGAAAGAAGTTTTATTGGTGTATTCTACAGGCTTGTTATATATTATATATGTAGAGTGTTGGTGTTCATGTCGATTACCTGAAAGTTTATGTGAAGTTATGATCATAACCGCTTGAATACGTACTCGGCAACCATAGTGTTGTTATCATTTACCGACTCGGCAACCGTAGTATTGCTATCGAGTACTGACATAAAAGCTAATAATTAGCCATAAGCAAGCACGGAATGAATGTGCAGATTTGGTTATACCTGCCGTTCTTGTTGACTTTGGTTTATCATTCTGGTACTATTGGAATTAATTTTTACTAGGTGCACAACGCCTATTACTCAATTGCATGCTGTTTCAATTGTTGCTCAAACTGTGTTTCTTTGATTTATTCCGAAGCAGACGTGCCCAGATTCGAGCCCTGTCCGCGGCAAATTCTGGCCAGTACATGATGAGTTCCCAATAAGGATGAAACCGGTCTACTGGATGAATAGCCTTTTCTACACAATATAATCCGCTTAAACTAGCGAGGAAACATAGCCAATTGACTGTCTGACGAAATCCACCTTTACATGTGCAGACTAATAGCCGACTGAGTGGCTGACCAAATCCACCTTTACTTACATTACTTTACTTTACTGCGGCTGACTCCTTTTGGAGGATAAGTCAGCTCCACATTTCATGGAGTTTCTTGGGAATTTGTTACAAGTGGTGTCCCCTCACCACTCGGCTTTTTGATCGAGGACTCACCTCTAGCCTTTGCACATCCAAGCGCAGTCTGCAAGGCAGCAGTAAGTTGCATGGTTGCCGGTGGCTGTTGAGAGCTGATTCGCCAATCGGAAGTACGGGGTATTGTCCAGGAGTCCATGTAATCCTGTGGCTGTTGAACCCTTTTGTGACGGGGAACATACGCCGAGTCATGGTGCCGTCGTCGGGCTCATGTGGTATTTTATAGGAGATCCGATTGCCGGTCGGAGATCCACCACGCCCTGGTAACACCAGACAAATAGCCGACAGACTGCCTGACTAAATCCACCATTAAATGTACAGACCCATAGCCGACTGACTACCTGACTAAATCAACCTTTGCATGTGCAGACTTATAGTCGACTGACTGGCTGACTAAATCCACCTTTATATGTGCAGACTAATAGCCGACTGACTGCCTGACTAAATCCACCTTTAAATGTACAGACCCATAGCGAACTGACTGGCTGACTAAATCAGCCTTTCCATGTGCAGAATAATAGTCGACGGATTGGATGACTAAATCCACCTTTAGATGTGAAGATTATTAACCGACGGACTGCCTGACTAAATCCACCTTTAAATGTACAAACCCACAGCCGACTGACTGGCCGACTAAATCAACCTTTGCATGTGCAGAATAATAGTCGACGGGCTGGCTGACTAAATCCACCCTTAGATGTGCAGATTAATAGCCGACTGACTGCCTGACTAAATGCAACTTTAAATGTACAGACACATAGCTGATTGACTGGCTGACCAAATATACCTTTATATGTGCAGAATAAAAGTCGACGGGCTGGCTGACTAAATCCACTTTTAGATGTACAGTCTAATAGCCGACTGACTGATTGACTAAATCCAACTTTACGTTTGCAGACTCATAGCCGTCTGACTACCTGACTTAATGTACCTTTAGATGTGCAGATTAATAGCCGACTGACTGCCTCACTAAATCCACCTTTAAATGTACAAACCCATAGCCGACTGACTGGCCGAATAAATCAACCTTTGCATTTGCAGAATAATAGTCGACGGGCTGGCTGAGTAAATCCACCCTAAGATGTGCAGATTAATGGCCGACTGACTGCCTGACTAAATCCACCTTTAAATGTACAGACACATAGCTCACTGACTGGCTGACTAAATCTACCTTTACATGTGCAAACTAAAAGTCGACGGGCTGGCTGACTAAATCAGCCTTTCCATGTGCAGAATAATAGTCGACGGGTTGGCTGACTAAATACACCTTTAGATGTGAAGATTATTAACCGACGGACTGCCTGACTAAATCCACCTCTAAATGTCCAAACCCACAGCCGACTGACTGGCCGACTAAATAAACCTTTGCATGTGCAGAATAATGGTCGACGGGCTGGCTGACTAAATCCGCCCTTAGATATGCAGATAAATAGCCGAAAGACTGCCTGACTAAATCCAACTTTAAATGTACAGACACATAGCTGACTGACTGGCTGACTAAATCCACCTTTAAATGTACAGACACATAGCTCACTGACTGGCTGACTAAATCTACCTTTACTTGTAGAAACTAAAAGTCGACGGGCTGGCTGACTAAATCCACCTTTAGATGTGCAGAATAATAGCCGACTGACTGGCTGACTAAATCAACCTTTATATGTACAGACACATAGCTCACTGACTGGCTGACTAAATCTACCTTTACATGTGCAAACTAAAACTCGACGGACTGGCTGACTAAATCCACCTTTAGATGTGCAGACTAATAGCCGACTGACTAGCTAAATGGCTAGTTCATTTACTCGAACCATTACGTAAACTACTAGGTAATTATTCGGTTGGAGATTCGTTTGAGTTTGTAAACAAAATTCAAGATATAAATGGTAAAAACAATATTATGGTATCTTTTGATGTTACGTCTCTGTTTACAAATGTTCCAATTGATGAAACCATTGACATTATAGTCAAAGCGGTAGAACACGATATATTACCATCGCCGGTGCCAGGTCAAACTCTACGCAAGCTTATCTTATTATGCACGAAAGACGTACGATTTCGTTTTAATGGAAGCATCTACAAACAGACTGATGGTGTCGCAATGGGAAGCCCCTTATCTCCAGTGTTGGCTGAGATTTTTCTAGGGCACCTAGAAAATACATCATTAAAGAGTGACATAAGTAATTGTGCTCAATATATACGGTACGTGGATGATATATTTCTTGTACTTAAAAACAGGTCGCAATCACGAACATTGCTTCAAAGTTTCAACAAAGCACATAAGAATATCGGTTTCACGTCAGAGCACGAGAAAGATGACTGTCTGCCTGTCCTAGATGTACTATTAAAGAAAGAAACTAATGGTAAATTAAACAGAACAATTTACCATAAACCAACATGGTCTGCACAGTATTTGCATTACAGCAGTTTTGTGCCATTTCAATATAAATTATCAACAGTTCGTGGTTGCTTTTCAAGAATTGACAGGTTGGTTAGTCAAGATTCTAAAGAAAATGAATGTAATAAAGCAATTAACGATTTAAT
>JAQBSW010014060.1:0-12415 GCA_029291075.1 Eudiplozoon nipponicum
CACATATGTCAGTATAAACTAAGAATTGTATAGTGTAGAAAAGGCAATTCATCCAGTAGACCGGTTTCGTCCTTATTGAGAACTCATCATGTACTGGCCAGAATTTTCCGCGGACATGATGAGTTCCCAATAAGGACGAAACCGGTCTACTGGATGAAATGCCTTTTCTACACTATACAATTCTTAGTTTATACCGACATATGTAAGTAATTAATGGGTCAGGTGTTTATATCAAGACCGCAACCTTGATTATAATAATTGTTATCACCACCCGCGCAACCAATGTTCGTTTAATTATATAAATGTTCATTTCAATACCACTTCCCCATGTAATGTGGTGTCTGTTCAGTAAATGACAGATTGGGCATGGCTAGTTGGAACTTTGGGTCTAAATGGATGCCATATGAGCTCCACCTAAAGGAAAAATTGACTAATCAAGTTACATTAGTTAGTATATAACTGACAATTGTGTGTAGTGTAGTGTGCGGCAGGATAGCTCAGTGGTTAGAGCACCAGATTCCGAAGCAGATGTGCCCAGGTTCGTATCCTGTCCGCGGCAAATTCTGGCCAGTACTTGATGAGTTCCCAATAAGGACGAAACCGGTCTACTGGATGAATTGCCTTTTCTACACTATACAATTCTTAGTTTATACTGACATATGTAAGTAATTAATGGGTCAGGTGTTTATATCAAGACCGCAACCTTGATTATAATAATTGTTATCACCACCCGCGCAACCAATGTTCGTTTAATTATATAAATGTTCATTTCAATACCACTTCCCCATGTAATGTGGTGTCTGTTCAGTAATGACAGATTGGGCATGGTTAGTTGGAACTTTGGGTCTAAATGGATGCCATATGAGCTCCACCTAAAGGAAAAATTGACTAACCAAGTTACATTAGTTAGTATATAACTGAAAATTGTGTGTAGTGTAGTGTGCGGCAGGATAGCTCAGTGGTTAGAGCACCAGATTCCGAAGCAGACGTGCCCAGGTTCGTATCCTGTCCGCGGCAAATTCTGGCCAGTACTTGATGAGTTCCCAATAAGGACGAAACCGGTCTACTGGATGAATTGCCTTTTCTACACTATACAATTCTTAGTTTATACTGACATCACACACTTAGTTGACAATCAATATGTCAAGTGGAAAATTTAATTTAAACCGCCTCAATTATACTTGTTTTTCGATCTCTTAAGCATAACGTTTTTTTATAAAAATGATAGGAATGTGTATGTTAAATTGGTTTGTGTATGTGTCTACATGTATACACTCTTCGCAATGAGATTACAGTGATATAATGACAATTAATGACAACTCACTAGATAAGCGTACATCATGCCTGTGTGTATGTATGCTTAAGAGATCTAAAAACAAGTATAAATGAGGCGGTTTAAATTAAATTTTCCACTTGACATATTGATTGTCAACTAAGTGTGTGATGTGTTTGGCATTGAAAAAGCCTCTGTAATTGGAAGCCGAAATATATGCAAAAATCATAGTGGATTCAAATATTTCGGTACGCAATCCGAAAATCAGGTAAATTGTTTATTTCCTGTCGCGCAACATGTTTCTTTTAAATCTTATCTAAGTACACTGTACTCAAGACTACTAGAGGCGAGAGACGCATATCTTATTTTGCTTACCGCATATATGCAATGCAGTTTGATCCTCGCTAATCAGCTTTCCGTCGTACTCTGATGATGATCATGGAAAGTGGAAACGCGTCAGTGTGTGCGTGGTAGTTATGTAATGTCGTTCGACGAATAGAGAAATACAATAGGATTGGTGTTTACTTCAAACTCGCAAGCTTCATTTAAGTAAAAGAAGTTCATTGTCATTCAATAGTAAGGCATCAATATATTATGACGATGTAACGCTGTGTGATAGTAGTAGTAGTAGTAGTATTAGTGGTAATAGAAATAGTATTAATATTATTATAATTAGAAATAGTAGTATTAGGAATAGTAGTAATAATATCAGTAGTAGTATTAGGAATAGTAGTAATAATATAAGTAGTAGTAGTATTAGTAGTACTACTATTAGTAGTATTAGTAGTTGTTTTTGTAGGAATGCTAGTAGTATTAGTAGCAGTAGTAGTGGCAGCAGCAGCAGAAGTAATAGTAGTAGCAGTAGCGAAATTAGTAGTAAAAATAGTAGGAATAGTAGCAATTGCAGTAATAGTAGTATTGGCAGTATCCAGATAAAATTACTAGTCGGTGTGATATTGTCTTGCCTTAAAGCTGACTTGACCATAATGATGTTGTGTAGATGTTTAGTTTGACTCATTTCTGTGTATTATTTTCGTAAATAAACTCATAGTAATATTGGAAACAATAGAAATTCTTGATCTCGTTTTATGTGTGTGTGTATATATATTTCACTTATTTATCTAATAATATTAGAATATTTTCCAGGCGCATGCATTAAATGAGTGATTCATTAAAGGAGGAAAAGGTTTGTATTTAACGCTCAAATAAATGTTTGATTTCGCTTAGAAAGAGATTGCGCGAGCAACGTTGTATTCAATTACAATTTACGTGAGACTACTATAGCACAAAGTCCCAGTTTTAATTTTCATATATTCTATATATGCATTGCGATTTGATCCATTTTAGTTAGTTTTTCAGCGTGGAAGTTAGAAGCGTGTCACTTAATGGAACTGACGACAGTTTTACTGTAGCGCGACTCTGACTGAACAAACTTTAACTATTCGGCTTCACAACAGACAGATTACTAGGGGTGCAATGCCTCAGCCAAATGTTGCTAAACCGGATGACTTCTATTTACGAAAGCTGCACACCCCCAGTTTCCTGAAACAATGCAAATGGTAAACAGGCCGGATTAGTCTCCCACTAGAAGACAAAGTTTGTCCTCAATTTAGAAGTAAATTTGGCTTATTCGAAATCAAATGCAGAGTAAAACTGGCTGAAGAAAAATTGTAGCAACTCGTCAGCGTGTTTTGTTACAATAGTAAGAACAACAACAGAAAAAGTTAAAAAAGAGTTCATGTATTTCGAAAAGTTATACAAATACGAATAGCACAGAACACCAACTCTCTCTCTCACATATATACACACACATATGCACGTGCTATGGCAGGATTTTATTATATACATTTTATTAGCATGAATTGCACAGTGCACAAAGTAGCAAGTGCAATACAGCAAGTAGACCGGTTTAAATTTTATTAGACTCAGTGGATGAGTTACAAGAAACCCAAGCAAATTTGCCCAGGTTTGAGGGCAAGAAGCTACCAATAAGGACGAAACCGGTCTACTGGAGGAATTGAGTTTCCGATATGTGCAATTTTTAGTTCATAACGACAATATATATAGTATATATATATATATATATATATATATATATATATATATATATATATATATATATATATATACTAAATATGAACTATATCAGGTGCAATTAGTTGAAGGTCACTCTCATTCAACTAAGGAAGATTATATGATGAGTTAAACGGTTCGATATGGCGGCTGCCTCGTCGACGCCCAATTCGGCAGCCCACATGTCTCTGATATACGGCAGTAACTGTTTCTCAAACGGAGTGCGCGTAAATTCAAACACCTTCACATCGTTGTCTTCAGCGGATCTAGAGACAACAGAAACAGTTAAAAATAAAACCAAAATAAACTTTATAATAACACTACGTGCATATTAAGCATAACAATCTACAAAAAAAGCATTCATTACGCGCGTGGTGGTGACAATTCATTAAGTCAAGTTTGCGAGCTAGAAGTAAACACCAATCCCATTGTATTTAACCAGTCGCGAAAAACAGCAATCGCAGGCACTGACACGTTTCGACCTTCCATGATCATCATCAGAGTACGACGGCAAACTGACTAACGAGGATCAGACAGCACTGCATATATATATATATATATATATATATATATATATATATATATATATATATATATATAGGCAAATCAATTAAACAATAAAGGATTTCGCGGAACGCAGACCAAATTTTGGCGCAGCGAATTCCGACCAATTAAGGATCAACGAGAACATTAGGAATGACATTGTGTGTATGAGATCCCGAATTACGCTCCGGTAGCCTCAACAGACGCCTTAAGCATGTCTCAATGGGTCCAGTACATATTAACACGCCAAATCATGACGGCTATAAGTCGAATCGACCGAAACACCCTGTACGTATCTCAACGACAAACTTTTAATACCTTTTATGCCAGAAAGTTTAGAGGTACAGCTGCAACCTGCCGACCGTCAGTGGTGAAACCAACGTACCGTGCAGTGCCATCATGAATCTTGCGGATAATAAAAGGACAGCTAATTCTCACTCAATCATTCTCTGTCACTAATATTATTACTACTATTACTACTAATACTGCTGCTACTACAACAAAAACTATTAATATTAATACCGCTACTAATATTAGTACTAATACTACTACTACTACTACTATTACTACCGCTACTGCTGCTACTACTACTACTGCTACTACTACTACTACTACAACTACAAGTACTACTATAAATACGACTACTACCGATACTACTACTACTGAAACTACTTCTACTACCACTACTACTACTACCACCACCACTACTGATACCACTACTACTACTACTACCACTAGTAGTACTACTACTACCATTACTAATAAGTACTACCACTACTACTACAAATACTACTACTACCAATACTACTACTGATATTATTACTATTATTCCTAATACTACTACTGCTAATAAGACTAATAATAATCATAATATTAATAATACCTCTACTACCACTAATAATCATGTCCAGCCATACTAAAGCCAAAAGTGACCAATGTTTCACTAAGGAGTGAAAATATTATATAAATTAAAACATAAATAATATTTTAGACAAATTACTAATGAGCTTTACGAGAGAGAGAGAGAGTGAGGCAACGAGAGAAGGAATACCTAGCAACTATGAGTAAGATTATCAGGATAACTCACAGAAATGAGGCAAACTAAACCTCTCCACAACACCATTACGGCCAAGTTAGCATTCGGGCAAGGCGACATCAGCAATACAGCTTCCTTGCGGATTTCACTATATCACGGCATAAACAAGCCAAACCTCGCAGCTAAATTTGCTCTACTAAGGAAAGAAAGTTACGAATATGATTTTATTAGACATATGCAGCAAGTTCGCCACTGAGCTCGATTCGATGCCATATCGCTAAGGGTTTCTAACCAAGGATTATGATGCTCACGAGGACCCCGTCCTGGCTGACGAGTGGGTCCTATACTGCCCAATTTGGATGTAAGTAACCTCAACTATTTCTGCCATGTTAAAATCTGCCCACCTGGTTCTTATGTCAATCTGGTGCTGGATGAGAGAACAGAGCTCGACTGGGCAATCGAAATGAGGGCATACGAAAAACGTGACTGAGCCAACGAAGTTGATGGAGCCTTATTTGTTTTTCTAACGACGAGAATTTATACGTCTACGGATGTCAACGTTAGTTATTCGTTGTAGGTAACCAACATGTGCTATACTTCTCAAACAGAGATGATCGAATGCCTGTAAGCGTCTCAAATCATCAACTCTAAGAGGCCAAGTTTCACTAGCGTACAGTAAGACTGCGCGTACAGATCCATTGTAAACACCAGCTTTAAGGCAAAGTGAAATTTTCAGGTTTCTCCATAAATGACGAAGGTTCGAGAAAGCTACTCTAGCTTTCGCGATTCGTAATCTCACCTCGTCCCAAGATATAAAAACCTGTGGACTATGTCTAGATCTTCATTCTATAACAGTTAAATACTTTTTGTTGCGAAGAATTAAAATATATGCAAGTATGTATTAGGTGTTGCGAACCTAGTAACAATTTATGTCAGTTTTGACCAGGGGGATAAACCAAAGACAGCATGAACGGAAAGTATAATCTGGTGCACATTCGTTTCGTGCTTACTGGCGACTCATCAGTAGGAGCCGGTATTTCGCCCTTTAACCACTATATATTTCGGTGAAGAATTTGGAATAATAGGACGGTAAAATCTCCTAGACGAATGTGTAAATCTGCAATAGTGAAGCTAACATCATATAAAGTCTCGAAAATGCGACTTCCACGCTATCTCACTCTATATAATATATATACCGAGTCTGTAAAGGATACTAACACCATGGCTAATGTGTCAGTAACCGATACCAACATTATTGTACCGAAAAGGTACATGGTACTAACACTATGGTTGCCGAGTCGGTACATGGTACCAACATGATGGATATCACTGTATGATATAGTTCACTGAAATTGGGAATTACAACTATTTCTAAACATCTGCTACTCCAGAAAATCCATACACCTTGGCCTTGATCTTCATTCTGCAGTGTAAACGTTGGAGTGAGTGGTGGGTGATCCTGTAACAGTATCTTACATTTAGAGGGTGCGAATTTCATACTGAAAGACAGAACAACGTCTGTTAATCTATTCAAGGTGGCCTGGGCAGCATCCTGATTGTCAAATATAAGTACGATATCGTCCGCATAGTCAAGATCTACTAGTTTATCGCCCGGGAGAACTTCAGCACCTGCATCCTGAAAGTGTGGGAGAGTGATTTTCATAATAGCATCAATAACAAAATTAAACAAAAAGGGGTAAGTGGACAACCTTTACAAACACCACTGCTGGTTGTAAAGTTATCGTTATGGGTTAATTTGTTGTAGCTACCACCACCACCACCACTACTACTACAACAACAACAACTACTACTACTACTACTACCACCACCACTACTACTACTACCACATGAATCATTTATGTGATTATATGGCAGATAAACATTAGTCTCTTTTGGCTTTTGTATAGCTTTGCACGATCATGATCACTACTACTAATACTTCTAATATTATTACTATTATTATTATTATTATTATTACTAATAGTAATACTAATAATAATAACAATACAACTACTATTATTATTAGTACTACTACTACTACAACCACTACCACTACTACAAAGCGTTTTATCAGCACAATACACTGATGCATCACTGCCGCAAAACCATGAAATTCAATGTTATGTGTGGGTTTTAAATTAGCACCAGATCGCTCATTTCCACTGAAATCTAGACTGGAACATGGCTTTCTGAAACATGTGCCAGTTATGCAAACACGCTAGTATATCATTCTACCTTAAAGGTCATGTTTACAATGCAGCGTTACGCTAAGTAGACGATTTTAGACGCTGAAAGGCATTCGACCATCGTTGTTTCAGAAGCACAGCTCATGTGATTATGTATTTATGTATCTATGTATGCATATCTTGTGTAATAGTTACAGTTTTAAATAAATTCAAATAGAACAAAAAGTCGAAATTCACGATTATTTGTGTAATAATCAAATAAAACTGTTGATTTAAAACACTAAATTTCCACCTACACGGCCAAGTTCTCGTCAAGAAAAGGCGCGCATTTTACAAACAGAAGTATTCCAGGAAACGCCTCCTCGTTATGGCTGCTTACACCATGAAGTAGGGTACCAACCGAAGCTGGAATACTATCTAACTCTGGAGATAAAAAAGCACATCCTACTCCTTTCTGATATGCTGAGCTCAGTTCATCGTCGGCAAAAGATTTAGCCTATAATAATAAAGAAACATCGGAGGCATAATTATTTTAACAATATAAACGTAAAAAGAAGTAAACAAATGTAAATGGATTGATAACACATTCACTGAATGGAATAAGTCTGACCTCTACAAATTTACAGATATTTCAAGAAGAAATTAGCTGCACACAACAAGAATACAACTTTCGCCCGGATTAAAAGTAGAATAAAATGTTTAAAAAGCAAAATCAATCGCGAATATAAAGAAATACAGAAACACACGAGTAAACACACAGCACACAACACACAGACACACATTATACACACACATACGTGCAAAAATGCATACAAAGATACGTCAATGAACCATATAGACACACTCTCATGCTTTTTTAATCGCACAAAACAACAATACAATTATTGGCTTAATGAAGCTTATTTGATGAATAATAATGGGAAAAAAACAAAACTTAATACGTACATACATAAATGCAAATAAATATGAGTAAGTATTAACGCAAATACATATAGAAGCCACCAAACAAACAAACACGTACATGTATATATGCATTCATACACACATACGTACATACATGCATGAATGCATGGATACACACATGTACATACATGCTTACACATGCACACACATAAGCATCCATCCATACATGCATACTTACATACATGTACACATACATACACACATACATGCACAAATAAATACAAACAAACACACATACCTGCACACATACATGCATACATACACAAATACAAACATAAAAATACATACATACATACACACATACATACATACATACATAAATATATACATACATAGATACATACCAACACACATACATACACACATACATACATACAAACATACACACATACATACAAACATACATACATACATGCGTGCATATATAAAAGCACACACCTACATGCATAAATACATACATACATACAGGCATGCATGTATAAATTGAAATCTAGGCCTCCCACACAGTGGCTTTCCCTATAAACTAAGTTTTTAATGCAGAATTCACAAAGCCTTCAATTAGACTTTTGGCACATTTTAAACCTTCCTACAACCTTACAGATAATGGGTCCGCGGCGTAGCTTGATCAAATGAACAACATGACGAATAGAGATAACCAAACCTGAATGTAATAATTTAACACGCACAAGCTCCTAGTCATTTAATGGAGTTTCCTCTCTGACACAGTCCACAGGACGTGTATCGCATTTTCCAAGTAATCTGCATTAATTACCTGTTTCTCGTGCTGCGTTACGAGTTGCTTGCATCCGCTGTCTTCCAGATTTCGCCAGATATGGAGGCCTCCAGGTATGGAGGCCTTTTTCAATAGAATGCACATCACCTAAACAATTGACAATCAGTATGTCAAGTGGAATATTTTAGTTTAAACTGCCCCATTTATACTTGTTGTTAGATCTCTTAAGCATGACTTGTTTTTCGTACTAGGTAAGTGTATATCAAATTGGTTTGCGTATTTGTCTGCATGTGTTACACTCTTCGAAATGAGATTACAGTGATTTACTAACAAATACTGACGACTCACTAGATAAGCGTACGTCATACCTCAGCGTATGTGTTCTCATTCATTTTGGATTAAGTAGTAATCAATTACTGCACGTGAACACTCATCTCAGTGAAATAACAGCGATTTAGCAACATCTGACAATTCACTAGATAAGCGTATGCCACGTCTGTGTGTTTGTGTGTTGTTTGTGAGTGTTACTTAAGACTGAGAAATAATCTGTTACATGTAATTACCGACATGTGTAAAAGTCAAATACTGTTTGTTGCGGAGAACAAATATATATGCAAGTATGTATTAGGTGTTCGAACCTAGTAACAAATTAGTTCAGTTGTGACCAGAAGGATAAACCAAAGGCAGCATGAACGGAAAGTATAATCTCATGCACATTCGTTTCGTGCTTACTGGCGACTCACCAGTAGGAGCCGGTATTACGCCCTTTAACCACTATATATTGCCTATAATTGAGTGGTCTAAAGCGGCCCGTATTCGCTGATAAACAGGCATCTACTTACACATTTTGGTACACCACAAGAGCAAATGCTCAGCCCTGATAACATACCTACACGCACGTGTAAACGGAGACTGGACTTACTTTTTCAGGATCACTCAGATAATCTTTGATTTCTATCGTCAGACAGGATTTTCTAATCTCCTCATTAACCGATGGAGAAATCGATTGAAAAAATTCTTTCTCAATTGCCTGTTGCACTCTGTCACTGAATTCCTTTAAATCTTCCAGTTTCGACCGCGGAGACGCCAATAGAACAATTTGCGGATCACTGAAAAATAGAAAACTGAACACCGATACATCCTATCGACATTGGTAAACAACATCGATGATAAATAAAATCAGGGATTAGAATTTCTCGCCCACTGTTGGCACGATTCATGTCAATGAAAATCAAAACAGACTAACTGGAAAACTCGAACACCAACAAGTGCGACTGGCAGTAAACCGTGCGCAAGATGGCGAGATACTTTACTTTACTGCGGCTGACTCCTTTTGGAGGATAAGCCGGCTCCATTGATGACATTTCATGGAGTTTCTTTGGAATTTGGTACAAGTGGTGTCCCCTCACCACTCGGCTTTTTGATCGAGGACGCACCTCTAGCCTTTGCACATCCAAGCGCAGTCTGCAAGGCAGCAGTAAGTTGCATGGTTGCCGGTGGCTGTTGAGAGCTCATTCGCCATTCGGAAGTACGGGGTACTGTCCAGGAGTCCATGTAATCCTGTGGCTGTTGAACCCTTTTGTGGCGGGGAACACACGCCGAGTCATGGTGCCGTCGTCGGGCTCATGTGGTATTTTATAGGAGATCCGATTGCCGGTCGGAAATCCACCACGCCCTGGTGACACCACCGCCATAGCCCCGTTAGCCCATCGAAACATGGTTGACACCGTCGTACCACGTTGAGGAGGGGATGGTCTTTACGACGGAGATGGCGAGATAGAAGCTCCCATATCCAAAAGGTAGTACCGCCATTCTTCATTCGCCTCTAGCGTTTTTATCAACGAAGCTACCACAAATCAACTGTGTAGTGAAATTAATTCTGCATCATAAATTATAAATATTCTTTAAATCAAGTTTGCGAGCTTGAAGTAAACACCAACCCCATTCTGTATTTAACTAGTCGTCGAACAACAACAAAACTACCGCCAGTCGCACGTACGGACGCGTTTCGACCTTCCATGATGATCATCAACAGAGTACGACGGAAAACAGGTCAGTGAGGAAAGCAAAATTGAATATGCGGCTCTCACCTCTAGCAGTCTCGCATACATTGAACTTGACTGGAAATGTCGGCTGCACAATTTCTATGCAGTCACGAACATTAACACAATGGGATTGGTGTTTACTTCAAGCTCACAAACTTGATTTAAAGAATTGTTACCGCCACCCGCGCAATCAATTATTGTTTAATTGTATTGTCTATATATATGTATATGTGGCGAAAGCTGCAAACAGTTAATGTTCGTGATTGCATAGAAATTGTGTAGCCGACATTTCCAGTCAAGTTCAATGTATGCGAGACTGCTAGAGGTGAGAGCCGCATATCTAAATTTGATTTCATATATATTCAATGCGGTTTGATCCTCGATAGTCAGTTTGCCGTCGTACTCTGATGATGATCATGGAAGGCCGAAACGCGTCAGTGCGTTGTGGCTGGCGGTAGTTTTGTTATGTTGTTCGACAACTGGTTAAATACAGTGGGATTTGTTTTTACTTCAAGCTCGTAAATTTGATTGAAAGAACTGTCATCACCACCGGCTCAATCATTGACTGTTTATTTGAAGTACCAATAAAACTGCAGTCCTTTGTTGCCGATAAGGTTGACGAAAATGTGGCCAAAATCACAGGCAATTACCTACCACAATTTTAGACGAATAAATATAATTACCTGATCTGCGTTTTGACTAACGCAGCTTTCATTGTTCTAGCTGCGTTAGCCAAAACGCAGATCAGGTAATTCCAATTAATCCAGGTTCGCAAAAACAATCTTCATTCAAGACTAAATACAATTTCACTAAAAATTATCAAATCACATTCAACAGATTTTGGATATTCTTAGCTGAAGAGAACTAACATATATGCACTTAAATATTAAGTATGACATAATTAGTAGCACGTTAGCACATATAGGACCAAAGTCAGCATGAAAAAGGTTCTTATTATCATCGAAACATAAGTAGGAGATGTCAGTACGCTATAAATCCCATATATAAATATATATATATATATATATATATATATATATATATATATATATATATAGTCATTATATATAGACATCCATAGTTCCGAATATTCCTTGACAAAATATATGTATATCGATCTGGACTTCTTATTGGCTGGGTGTAGATTCGACTCTTTCTTCCGGAGGTGATTGGAGGCCTCATATCGAAAAGATGCTAGTCAAAGTCAATTAGATCGTACCTTATTTCCAGTGGTTAGTATGAACGATGTAGAAGCCTTCAGAAGGAAGAAGCGAATCCGCACTCAGCCAATAAGAAGAACACGATAAAATAAACTAGAATACATACACACAGACATGACGTACGCTTATCTAGTGAGTTGTCAGTAATGTTTCTTGAACGAATGTCCTTGTTGCGATACTGAATTAATTGAAATTAACTGATCTGTGTTTTGACTAACACAGCTTTCATTGTTCCAGTAATTTTCTTTTTTCATAATATTTCGATCTACATTACCGTAGATCTTCATCAGATGCATTTCACGAAACAAATGATCTTTCATTAGATATACGCGTGTCACATGTG
>JAQBSW010014061.1:0-12415 GCA_029291075.1 Eudiplozoon nipponicum
ATGTATTAGGTGTTGCGAACCTAGTAACAAATTAGTTCAGTTGTGACCAGAAGTAAAAACCAAAGGCAGCATGAACGGAAAGTATAATCTCATGCACATTCGTTTCGTGTTTACTGTAGTGTGATGTTGTCTGCCACCAATAAGTCACCAGTAATGTATAAAGGCATATGAATATATTATATTTTTTTAATGGTTTTGGCATATCTGCATATTCCGATATGCTCAAGCTAGTTTCTAGGTAGCCATGCTCTCAAAGTAAATGCGAAAATTTAAGCCCTTCGCAACCAAAAATATATTAATATTAAATCTGCTGTTATATTAATATACCGGAGCACTGTTTTCTAGTCGGCAATGGTATGGTTTCTACACTTCAAGATTTACGGATGTCGTTTTCCTCACTGAACTAATAGTCAGTTGCCTACACAGAGCATTGACGCCAGTAGATTTGAGCATATTGACAGATGAAAGTAACGTCGTTAGTAAATTTGTTACTTACTCCAATTCCTGATTACATTTTTTTAGAAAATGAATTTGTGTAGCATTAGGAATCGTTGTTGTAATATAATAATCTCGAAAATAATGTTTGCAAAAAAATATTACCCTATTTTCATTGCACATAAATTAATTATTCATATTCTAATAAAAGATTAGAAGACTACTCAAATAAATTCAAAATACAACCTCGTTATAATTTTGACCTAAGCGTCGATATGACATTCACTCTCTTTCCATCTAGGTAACTTGCTGCACCATATTTGAACTAATTTGTTACTACGTGCGCAATACCTCATACGCCATTGGATACACTAGAGTTCGCGGCTTTAAATAAAATACTGTATTTGACAGTCAAGGTTTTGTTTTTATCAGTTTTGAATTTTGATTACCGTGACATAGTAACAGTACAGTTTAACAAAAAAGGTTCGATACTTTCTCTCTCCCCTACAACATTCTGCACAAGAGATGAGATTATGTATACCGGGAATTTGAGATAGCTGAGGTAAGGATTGGTCTGCTAATTACAAATAGTTGTATATATATGTATATATATGTAGATTTAGTTGTTGGGTGAGGGCATTCATGTGCGCTAGACATATGCATATATTGAGTTTAGTTACTGAGACAAATTCTATGTTTAAAACCAGTGGTGAGTCAAAAGAAATTTTAAAAAAATAGAACGGTTTTGGAACGAGGTTACCACATTTGCTTAAATCTGCTATTGTGAGTATTGTGCTGTGGATAAACGTAGACAGATTGGCCTGATGATGGAACGGGGAATTTCTTTCAGAAACGTCGCCAGTAAACAAAGATGTGATAGAACCGCATTTCCATTGGGACGAATACAAACTCAGCCCGATCGAAGACAAAACGGAATTGGAAATTGTGATCAATCGGATCTTTGTGAAACTGTCCGTGCAAAGCTACTACCCGCGTACGCAAAACGCGGCATTGGAAAATATGAAGCTGGCACTCCGCAATCAAATTTCAAAAATATTATAAATGGAAGCTTGTGCAAATTTATATAATTAAACGAACATTGGTTGCGCGGGCGGTGATAGCAATTATTATAATCAAGGTTGCGATCTTGATATAAACACATTATATATGTCAGTTAAATACTGTTTGTTGCGAAGAACTAATATGTATGCAAGTATGTATTAGGTTTTGCAAACCTAGTAACAAATTAGTTCAGTTGTGACCAGAAGGATAAACCAAAGGCAGCATGAACGGAAGTATAATCTCATGCACATTCGTTTCGTGCTTACTGGCGACTCATCAGTAGGAGCCGGTATTACGCCCTTTAACCACTATATATTTGGTAGAAGAATATGGAATAATAGGACAGTACAATCTCCTAGACGAATGTGAAAACCTGCAAGTGAAGCTAACACCATATGAATTCTCGACAATTCGACTTCAACGCTAAATCTATAATAAATATATATATATATATATATCGAGTCTTTAAAGGATACCAAAAATTTTCTATTGTGTCAGTACACGATACCAACATTATAGTACTAAAATGGTACATGCTACTAAAACTATGGTTGCCGAGTCGGTATATGGTACCACCATGATGGATTTCAATGTTTGCTACAGTTCGTCAAAATTGATAATTACAACTATTTCTGAACACCTGCTACTCCAGTAAATCCATACACTCTGGCCTTGATCGATATCAGTTACAACATTTCGTGGTAATCATGACATCATTAAATCCAATATATAACAGTTAAATACTGTTTGTGGCGGAAAACTAACATATATGCAAATATGTTTTACGTGTTGCGCACATAGTAACAAATTAGTTCAATTGTGACCAGAAGACTAAACCATAGACAGCATGGACGGAAAGAATAATCTCGTGCACGAAATGTGATAACTGATGTCGATTAAGGCCAGAGTGTGTGGATTTACTGGAGTAATAGTTCAGAAATAGTTTTAATACTCAATTTTGGTGAAATATAGCATATATTGAAATCCATCATGTTGGTATCATATACCGACTCGGCAACTATAGTGTTAGTATCGTGTACCATTTCGGTACAATAATGTTGGTATCGGTTACTAAAGCAATAGCCATAGTGTTAGTATCCTTTACAGACTCGGTATATATATTATATAGTGTGAGTTAGCGTTGAAGTCGCATTGTCGTAGACTTTATATGATATTAGCTTCACTATTGCAGGTTTACACATTCGTCTAGGAGATTGTACCGTCCTATTATTCCACATTCTTCATCAAAATATATAGTGGTTAAAGGGCGTAATACCGGCTCCTACTGATGAGTCGCCAGTAAGCACGAAACGAATGTGCATGAGATTATACTTTCCGCTCATGCTGTCTTTGGTTTATCTTTCTGGTCACAACTGAACTAATTTGTTACTAGGTTCGCCACACCTAATACATATATGCATATATATTAGTTCTCCGTCACAAACAGTATCTAACTGTTACATATAAATATTTGTCTGATAAAGAAAAAAATAAATTATCGCCCAAAGACTGATAAGACTAAAAAGTTTAGACGGAATAATACATCTTTAGTATCAAATTTGCCTATAAAATTCTAAATTATTTTATAGTATTTTACATAACCAATTGATGTTTTTAAATAGACCAGTAGAAAATAAAATGGGAAAATTAGCTTTATTAGTATTCCCTGTACTGTTTTTAGTGCAGATAAAGAATAGAATAGAATAGAATATCTTTCTTTGGATTTAAACCACGCATGTTCCATCAAATAATAATATTGGAAAATGTACAACATAAAAAGATATCACATCACATAAATATGTGCAATTAGTTTTATGTAGATAAGTAAATCTTACTAGTTGTACTGTACAATATATCAACATCAGAAAGTTCGGCTGTAAAGAGTAATAGATTCATCACTAAAAATAGGAAAAATCAAGGTATAGTTCGAGTGTAACATTATGCAAAAAATGAGAACCATGACTTGCTATTGATTGTATATATTGTTGACTAACATTATGATATAATGCATAACATTTCAATTTTAATAATACAAAGCTTGGAGATAAAAATCTCAAGAAGTTATGTTACTGATAACAATTATCCTTGTTTTTTATTCAACCATTAGAAAGTATTATCATAATCAAAATTAAAAATATCAGAAGGATTGTAGACTTTTTCTAGTTCAGTAGATAAAAAGTTAAAAGATGGAGGCGGTTCTCTAAGCCCCTTTGGAAATTGATTATAAATTTAGTAAATTTTCGAAAAAGAGAATAACTTGCACGCAACATTCCCCACCAAAGGTGGAGATATTCCCAAATGTTCAGATCTAGTTCCAACTTCATGACTCTTCCTTATTGGATTCATATAGGCACCAGTCCACTTATTCAAATGGAAAACTTTTATGCAATAGCACATCCTCCGAAACCATAAAGTTTGAAGTGATACAAACTGTAATCTAGTGGCTTATATAGTGCAGGAGATAGGACTAATTTGTTTCACAACTTTTCTTTGTACAGCTTCTATCTTATTAGACAAACCCTTTGTTAAGGGATTCCAAGTAGCGGCAGCATATTCTAGTATCGGTCTAATCCATATTATAAACATTTTAAATTTTATTTCATGCGATAATATATTTCTATTTATTAGTGCCCATCTGTTCTTGGCACTGCCTACTATCCTTTCAATATGTCTCTCAGCAGAAGCCGTACAATGAATAGTTATGCCTAAATCCTTAATTTCTTGCATAAGTTTAATCTCAAAAACATCATTAATCTCAGCATCATGAAAATAAACATAATTAAATTCTGTTCTGTTACCTATTTTTAAAGCTCTCGTCTTTTTACTGTTTATTCTCAGCCCTAGTGTTATCAAGTATCTACTTAAATCATACAAATCTAGTGTCACATTATTTTTTGGAGAATTCGACATTTTTTGGATCAATTGGAAAGATTATTTTTAAATCATCAGCGAATTTGCAAACTCGACCGTTAAGGATCTTAGTTTCCAAATGTGCAAATACGATTTTAAATAAAATTGGCCCCAAACTTGATCCCTGTGGAATTCCACTTGTTACTCTTTTCGATTTTGATATCAAATCGTTTACTTGAATACTCATTCTTCGATTATATAAATAGTATTTAAGTAATCTAAAAATATTCGGATCAATATTCCATAAATTAATCGCATTCAAAATAGCATCAAAAGATATAGAGTCAAAAGCTTTTGAGATATCTATAAATACAATTAATGCATCTAACTTTTTCTCATCTAATGTAATTACATGTTTCCACATAGAAAGCATATTAGTAGTTGTCGACCTGTCTTTCGTAAAGCCATGTTGACATATATCAAAATCAGCCGGCAACATACGTTCTAAATGATCTAGTATCAATCGTTCTATTATATTTAAAAAAAATAAGGTATAATAGAGATTAGTCTATAATCACTGGCGCACATTGTCTTACTTACTTTTGGCAACGGTTTAGCTACTATAGTTAGAATATCGATTGGTAATTTCCTATTCTTCAAAATTCTATTTATAAAATTGCAGAGCACATTCATAAAATTTAAAGGTAATTGAAGTAGGTTATCAATCAATATACCGAGGTGATCATTTTGTTTTTCTTGATTTTATTTTTCACATTAATTTTATCAATGCATCACTGTCAATAACAAGTCCTGGTTCCTGGTCTCCCGAAGGATCAGGTAGATCCATGAAATTGCTTTCATTCTGTGGATTACATATCAAATTGCCAAATATTTCATCCAATTCACAGAGAAATTCATACTCAGTTTTAAGAAAAGGTTTTAAGAAAAACTTTGTCAACTACATGAAATTATTATATCATATCTGCTTTACAAGTACTAGCAAATGCTTAAATTAATTCAAACGCTTATGAACGTTTAAATAGAGAATAATCTACCCATTGGAAAAGTGCATCACACGAAAGTCAGGCTTAACGTCCGTATCGAAAAAAGACTACGAACGTTTAGACTAAATTGAATCGGATGTCATGCGTGTTTTCAAATAAAACATAAATGATCATATATATATTGATTCATGTGAAGAAAATGCCAAAGAGGTATTTATCACAAATTTTAAGTTTCCGGTTTTACTTTATTCAATGAAGAAGCCCTATAAATAATCAAAATATATCAGAATGACTTTAAACTAATTCTTTATATAACTTACATGATCCAAGGTCCAACGTTCGGAAGAGAATTCGTTCAGATGTATCACCGAGTTGCTTTGCATATCTGCGGCCATTATGTATTCCTCCATGAGACAGTGAATTAGGCGAAGAGTTTGTTCACGTTCATGGCGCATTAGGCACACAGTTGAGTGTGAGACCACTTCAAGGAGTATCTAATGTGAATACAAAACATTTTATTTTAAATTGCACATTTATCTTCATACGTCATTTGCAGCATTGTCTAGAGATATACGAACGAATAAAACGTAAAATATTTTTTAATAAAATAGTAGCACATAAAATATCTTGAATTTTGTACACAATAGTTAGCATAGAACAGATGAATTTAGTTGTATAAATGAGTTTGAGTGTTTCCATGTTATTCATTTCCAAAAATGTCAGGAAAATCTAAAAAATAATCCGGCGCAGCGTGAAGAAATTCTGCTGCTATCGTGGTGGAATGATATCAACGTCCAGTGCGACACTATATTCAATCCTTCTGATAACACCGAATGTCCTAGACCTGCGGTCGATACCTATAAACTGTGACTAGATTAAACGGCGGTTACGAACCATCCATTGTATATTACCATCTTTTAAAATGACTCACGGAAGCTACTCATGTATCACAAGAGATGATAGATGAAGGTGTTCTAGAGTCATCCTCAACTTTTTTTGGAACTAATAGGGTTTACGCTAAGAAAAAGGATAGTTCGCTTCGACGAGCGGATGATTATCGTCAATTAAATGCTTCGACTACACCTAACTCGTCTCCCATGCATGCCCTGCACGATCTGCTTTTGCAGATAGCATGTTGAAATTGTTTAGCAACTTTGACCTAAAGCAGGATTTTCGGCACCTTGGCGTCCAGATATTTTGTCATCGGTGGCATATAAACATCTTTACCGATCACAAAGCACCAGTACACTGGTGGTCTTGACGGATTAAAAATGATTGTGTACATCGAGATATTAAGGAGCTTGAGGAAAACGATGTAATGATTCACCATCAAGCTGCTATCAAGAATGCTGCAGGTGATGCACTGAGCAGAATTTCTGCTTCAGCGGTATCGCCAATTATCGATGTTTCCGAAGACAAGGGCACTGACACCACGTGCCAATATATAGTCAGGCAGCAGCAAAATGGAAAACCGTTGTCCGCACCGTACAGATATTAGAATCTGAATAATGTGCCACTGGTGCATAAGAAGACAAACATTATTGTTCATCATAATGATGGTTTCATCGAATACCCTACAAACGGCCTATTATTTCATAATTTGCTTGACTATCTTTGAAATTATGGTAGCGCATGTGTCATTTAGGCTAGCTGTATGCCAAATCTAATAAAAGAATGATTTTTAATATCTAGCTTGCATTTCTTACCACTAATGTTAGTGATTGTTACTATTCGCCAGCGTTTTCTGCCTTTTCATTTCTTATGCAGCTATAGCCACACATAAAATACTATCCAATTTAAGTTATTTATGTCAATTGAACAAAATATTCATCACGGTACACCTCTTAACCATAATTTTCCAAGTTGCTTCGATTTCAGTAAAAATCGATTTCCTCTAAGTTTTCTTATTGATTAGCACTAAAAATAAACTCATTAATGGAGTGATACATTTATTCAATAGAACAATAGGATCCTATTACAAATGAATAAAACTTCATTCTTTCATTTTATTTGTATAGATTTATAACATACTGGTCTTCTTGTAGAGGTTAAATTAATTATTGGACACCAATTAACCTCTCATATAAAAATAAATCAATTTTTATTTTTGGACATTTGATGTTATCGCTGGTTTCGTAAAACAATATTGTAATTTTTGAAAAATATTGTAATTTTTTTTGGAAGTTCTTTTGTTCATATTGTCGAAGTTTTGGACTTGTCTTGTCGAAGGAAAATGAGAGAGTTTTTGAACTGATTTGCTGAATTGCACAAGCGGGACACTGCGTGGTTCCATCTCCGACTCTTTGTGAATAAAACATTATAATCTTCTTGTCGATTTGATCTTTTTAATTATCAGCGAAAAGAACCACAAATTTTCTTTGGGTATTTAACGTAAATATTTGTTTTAAGATCTCAATCATTCCGATTCAGTATCCTGTGGATATCAGCGTATCCGGGTAAGCTTACTTATTTAATATAATATATAATTTGCAAGTAATTTAATAATATCATGTCTGGTTTATTAAATACTGAGGATACAGAGCAGTTGGCTAGTGGATTTAAGGATTGTAGCTTAAGAGATAGTTCAGAGGAAGTTAAGTGTTCCAAAATAGATGATCATTCCGCATATATGGATTTTCCGGGCCTGGCATCCAAGAGACCCCCTTATGGTAGAGACCAAAAGGATTCTACATTCTTAAAGGCATTTTACTTAAATTCTCACTTAGACAAATTTTATTATAATTAACCCTTTGATATAAAATGTTGATTACCGTAAATTTTTATTCATAGACCATTGAATAATTATTACCAATTTTATCTAATATAATTTCTTTAAAAAATACTGGAACTTAATTTGACATATTCTAGTTAAAGGCGAGGTTCGAAAACGTGTTTCGAAATTGTGTTCCATGTGTAATTTCGATTATATGAAATTTAAAAATGAGTCCTCGCGATTTTTCTGTTCTGGCTAATCATCAATTGTGTTTAATGCGTAATTTTATTGACTATATATACTTTTTCTATTTTGCACCTTATTTAAATTCTACTCTTCGCATTATAAACTTCTGACATGAAGTCATTGTGCACCTCATTAACAAATTTGGAACTATGTTTCATCTTACCAGAAGGAATTACATCACATCTAATTATATCAATTATTACAGATATTAAAATTGAATTTAAAACAATAAAATGCTTAAAAGAAATAACTTATTGAGATACTGAGTATAGCATGATTACATGAACGTTGTTATGACTAACACAGGATTGTTCCCGGTTTCTCTGTTTAGCTGATATACATCGGTTTCTTTTGTCCGTATCCTTCATGGGTTCACAGTTTATCACATGTCTGAAGAACAAACCCTCGAGTAGGTTAATGAGAAAAGCTTACCAGATTTTTTGTAATTTCGATGGTTTATAAAAAATGCAAACTGAATTAAATTACGAAAATTTTAGAGAAAATATATCAAGGGCTAAGTAAACTACAGGGCTACATTTGCTTTAGTTCCACGAATTTTCACATGTAAGTTAAAAATAACATTGATATGAAAACGCTTAGCGATGAATAATATTATTAATCGGTCACAAATTGTATAAGAAGTATGTACGAGCTAAAAATGCGAGTTTAATTTTGATAGGTTTTTACATTGGAAAAACGCGCTACTGATTACCTGTAAGTAGGCTGCTTTAATTCCATTATCAGTCGGCAAGTGATTTGCCATATACCAAATAAGTTTAGTATACTGACTATGCAGGTCCGGGAAGTCAATGAAAAATCGTGAGCATATGTAGCGCTCCATTGCAAGAACATCAAAATTATCAGCCGGCCGATGACGTAAAACAAGCAGCTTGCAGTACTTCAATAGTCCTCCTCCATGAATCTCCTCTGGCCTTAATTTAACAAAGGCATTACAGCAAAAATTAGAGCTTCATTTACTTATTTAAAAAGAAAATAACAATATTTTGCAAGATGCATCTGCATATTTACAGACGAATGGGGACCAACTCCAGGCTCTCGGCGCATTATTTGTCCTACTCTTATCGTTTCCCATTTTGAATGTAATTTTGTGTGCCTGAATTTACATGAATTTGTATATAAGTAGGTTAATAAATGAATACTCATTCAACACTGTGCTAGTTTGTGTTCCATTGAATTTTTGTGAATTACACTTAACGTGATTTTAAAGAAAACAGCTGGCATGAGTTAACAATATATGAGCATAATTAAAATTGTGGTTTTGTATACAATGAAAACAACTCTATATAGTTTAATTTATTAAATCTGTTACTCGTTTAAAGGAAGCATTACCAATACTAGCAGCAACAAGATTATCCCTACTCCCATTGAAATATTTAAAATGTGAAAATTATCAAGAAACCAATCCCATTATATATAAAAATTTGTCAGTTAAAACTAGGCATTGTATAGTGTAAAGAATGCAATTCATCCAGTAGACCAGCTTCGTACTAATTGGAAATTATTCAAGTATTGTACAGATTTTGCTTTGGACAGGGCTCGAACTTCGGCAAGCTTGCTTCGCAATCTAAAACTCTAACCAACGAAACACTCTGACGTAATCGTAACAAGTTGTATGCTGTTACGCAATGAATTGTAGGCAGTTGCGGTGTTTTAATTTATGAAATAGGCAATAAGGTATTCTTAGTAAATTTTGTTATTATCTATTTATACTTTGTTTTAATAACCGGTTAAATAAAATTCGATTTTTACTTAAAGTCTGCGAAATTGGGCTTCATTTCTAATGTACGTGACTAACTAACATTTTGGTTAAAATTTAAGGGCTTGCAACAATCAAGCTTCAGCCCTGCAGGGAGTGAATTTTCAGAATAACTTTACTTTCATTAAATGAAGTTTGCGAATATTTTATTTGACTGAAGAATTCTTGCAATGTAGCAAAATTGTCGTCAGTTGCACGAAATTACGCGTTTCGACCTTACGTCGTCATCATCACGATACGACGGTAGACAGATAACATGGATCAATTTTTAATGTATATACACAAAAAAGTATGTTAAAAAAAGGTATCTGCAAATAATAACGACATTTTGTCAGTAAGATGACACGCAAACCAAAAAATTATTAAAAACTTAATTTTAAATAATGATCGAAATATTACAACTACCATGACGTGAACTCGGAGTTGAATTTTAAAAATGTGATCCAGGTAGTTGACTGACAAACCATACCGACTAGATGAACGGAAAAGCATTTTAGGAATTCAGACAATGAAATTTCTTAGATGGTTAAATAGTCAATCTACTAGAAAATGTATTTTTTTCAAGACAGACATTTAGCCTAATTTTTTAATTAAATACATTAAAGGCAGAAGCATTACTACTAAGTCTTGGGATTGAAATACATTGCAGGAATTTAAAATACATTACCAGTTTTAATCAGAGCTTCTATTTACCAGGCAATATTTGACTTGGGTTCACTCGTCTACTGGAATATTAGTGTCGTTGTATATTTTATAATATATGCTCAATAATTTGTAGTGGACCAAAGAAGCCTTCAACTGTGAAAAGTTACAAATACAAAGCAGTTGCCTGACCAAACGAAATACATGAATCCATCCATTATTTAAATAAAAAGAAAATATAATAATGTGTATTGATCAGAAAGTAACACGGGTGTTCATTTTCATTGGAAAAAATATTATATAAGTGATGATGTACAATATCTAAAAGGCACTTGATGTATGTTACAGTAAGTCTCTAAATTTTTAGTTTCTCCTGCACGTGGAGAACTTAGCATGCGATGAATGTGTTTCATTAAAATTGATTTACGCTTCTACATGATTAAATCAATATCTGTAGGAACAAGAGCATATAGGTGAAGCAAGCTTGTCTTGTGAATGACATTAGAGCATGAAAACACATGTACGTTACAGCAAGCTCTTGATCGACTAACTTATTTAGAATTCTTAATGGATGCTGTTCTTCTATTACTGAAAGGCACGAATATACTTTTCTTTTCCTTGACATCCCTAATGTTTCCAGATTTCTCCATTTTAGCGATGGAATCTACCTTGCTAAATAATTAAATTTGTGGCGTGTATCTGTGTTATTAGCTACCATACATACAAAAAACCAATGTCTATGATGATGGGAAATTTTATTTGTAGGCCAATTAATTTATTCCTCGGGATCCCACAGGATCCAGTAATGGAACGTATACAATTAAACTTAACATTATCATAGGCTGGTGTAGAAGACTTCCAATGAATTCGGAGCCTTCTTGTATGGCGTGATTGAAATGTGTTTTTATTAAATTTCCTCGCGCTCAAGAAACGTTTACTTATCTTAACCTTGATGTTCGAAATAAGGTTTTTAAGCTCACTGCCAAAAATTTAACACAGTATATTCCAGGGGCCGCATTCCGAACCCCTTTGTCATCAGTAAGCTCATGACACCACAAAATTGACAACTATTAAATCAAACGTACAGTTTCATTTAAAGAACTTCATTTATATTTCTAGACAGATCTCATTACCATAACTGATTGCGAAAAAGAATACATAAATAGACAGCATGCAAACGTCTGTATGTGAAATTCTGGACAGCACCTGAAGAGATTCTGAAAACGGTCTACTGCATGCGTTGCATTTCCTACTTATACGTACATATGTATGTAAATAATAGGAATAGTGTTTATACCAAGACCGCAACTATGAATTAAGTAAGAATTAATAAACAGGAGTTTGAACAAGTGGCTGATCATTTTTTAAATTTATATTGTCAAATCATGTTACGAAATGATAGAAACAAAGCCACACACTCATAACAAAGTTAAACCAACATGCAAAAAATTTGATTTCCATATATATTCAATGCGGTTTGATCCTCGATAGTCAGTTTGCCGTCGTACTCTGATGATGATCATGGAAGGTCGAAACGCGTCAGTGCGTTGCAGCTGGCGGTAGTTTTGTTATGTTGTTCGTAGACTGGTTAAATACAATGGGATTGGTGTTTACTTCAAGCTCGCAAACTTGATTTAAAGAATTGTTACCACAACACGCGCAATCAATTATTGTTTAAATTGTATT
>JAQBSW010014062.1:0-12413 GCA_029291075.1 Eudiplozoon nipponicum
TCCACAATCTGTCACTATTGGACAAGCACCACATTACATTTTCTGTATAACGTGGAAAAAGCAGTTCATCCAGGGTGGCTCAGCGATTACAGCACCGGATTCTGAAACAGACGTGCTAAGGTTCGAGACCCGGGCGCGGCAAACGCTGGCCAGTACGTGATGAGATCCCAATAAGGACGAAACTGGTGTTCTGGATGATTTTCCTTTACTACACTCTACAATTCTTAGTTTATACTGACAAATATATGTGCATAAAGGGTCAGGTGTTTATATCAAGATCACAACCTTGATTTTAGTAATTATCACCGCCCGCACAACCTATTTCCTTTTAGCAACATATTAACTGTTATTCTGTTTTTTTCATGGTGAAAATTGTACCTGAAATATTTTGATGCTTTCCAATATAGGGGAGGATAAAGTTATTGATGCACAGAGTACACTATTGTTAGTAAACCAAATTTCGCTTCTTACGATCAAGCAAATAACTATTATCAACATGGAATCTCTGATTTTAATAATTTTCGACAAATTCAATATAATTCACATGTAAATTAAAATTGAATAATCAATCATCATGTATTTGTGGAAATTGTCATCTACAAACAACTTGAGAGAAACGATATGACAATATAAGGCATCTTTATTATGCTTTACATCCGAGATGTGTTCTAAGAACATCACCTCATTTAACTGTGGTAAATTGAAAGTATTATTAATGAGATGTAGGTAGATTAAAAAGAATGTTATGTTAATAATCTTAAGTTATTTGTAAACAATGCTAATTCACAAAGGCAATTTTCAAGTTGGCAGTCGAATAAGCATTTTATTTTGATAAACTGTGGCACATACCCTGGACTAGCGGCCATTTTACGTCGAATTCTGTTCGGTGAAATGGAGGAACGAGGTTGCGGCGATAATTGCGACGCGTGTGCGTGCAACTGACTTTTAAAAGTATATTCATTGGTGTTCTGATTATCGCCATTCAAAATCAAAGGTTTCACAGTATCTGATTGCTTTCTATTATTCTCAATTTTCACCGTCTCCGCAAAAACACGAATAGTGAGAGTTGGCGCAAACCGCTGAGCGCAGTACGGGCAGGAAATCACTGATATATCATCCACAGGAAAGACATCCATCTCATAAGGAGTGCTAGAACAAAATTTATCATGAATAAACGCGTCATCGCCTGCATAATCTTTCTGTGAACTTGTCATATTTCGGTAATTATTTTGTTTGAATTCATAACCACGTAAGGAAATATTTTCATCGCCAGAAGGCATTAGGGTTACATCCCCAGGAGACCAAGCAGCCATTATTTGTTCGTCGTATATCGTTTCACAGCACCCAGGACACGGTGAACACGTTGTTAGGCCTACTGTAAGACAAGTTGCTCGGGTAGTATATGGACTACACTTGGAAGCTGGCAAGCAAAATAGATTATGTAAGAGAAAGTAATAGCAATAAAAAATATGAGATTTCGATAAATGGATAGGAAAATACAACGAATGTTGACATAATTTCAGTTTACCTTGTTAAAACAATATTGAAACATTTTGTCGACATATTTCATAGTGTCGCCGAGCTCAGTTAAATGCGCAGACGATGTCTTCAGAAAAACGAAAATTCATTACTAATCTTTGTTCATTAGTAAATCGCCTTCTTAGATAAAACTACTACATTTATTTCAACTAATGATTAATTGATCATAAATAATATTTAAACGATCTTCTGAAACAAATTCAACATTAATAGAAACTGATGATGAAATTAATCTAGGATATATCACAAATAGAAGCAAGAATAGTAAATGGCAGATAAGCCACACTTTTAGTATGAATGAAAGTCACTGTCAGTGAAGCATATATCTTCAAATTGGTAATGAATTAAGTTTTAAATGTTTGACTAAATAACTGCGCAGATAATCGCTTTGTAGTGGTAGTTCGTTGGCGATCATGCTATTACATTCATATTTCTCCTTTAAAAAAGTAATATGGGCACAGTCCTAAAACAACAAGCAAACAGCAATGATACATGGATTACCATGTTAAATTTACTTTATATTAATTCATAAATATTACCATAAATTGCATAATAGACATAATCCTATTATTGCTAAGTATAAGCTGAAACACATTCTCATTCCGTATATATACCAATAGCCTACTTTTCTGAAAGCTAAATGTTAAAGGACAAATTCATATGACTCGGCCGACTTTTCTGAATACTACAATAAATAAAATGGAAGCCCATGCAGATGACTGCAACTCGTCGAGATTTGAAAGAGAATCGCAATTCTTTTTCTTTACCTAAACTGTGCTATGACTAACATAAGATTATTTCCAGTTCCTCATTCAGCGGATAAACTTCGGATAATATTCTCGGGATCGTTCTTTATTGCGCAGTTCATCACAAGTATTCAGAACAAACGAAAAAAGCAAGTGTAAAATTTAATTTAAAAGTTCCATTTCTATCTCTATCTGGGAAGTCTCATAATAGATATCTGACGTCTCACTAGATAGGCATGCGTCGCATATTTGCAGATGTATTTATTACAGCCAACTAAGTAAAATTATAGTGGCCGAATTTAAATGTACCCACTGCACGCGTTAGACTAATTATAGCATAATATTTATGTGAAATGACGTAATTAACTATGACATCCATGGCAAGGGCGTGTATGAAAGTAAAACAGCGCACCCTTACTAAAAGCACACGAAGGTAAGTGATACAATTAAAAACGGAAAAAATACACAAGCGAAAAACTACTTGATTTTTACTTATGACTGGCTTTACAAATATCAACTACTGTCGTATTATTAGATAGTCGCATGACGTACATTGCCACTGAAAAAAGAATTTGGAACGATACTACGGAGTATTACAACAATGGATTTATTTTAAGCGATATTTAGGAAAAATAAATAAAAACATCATTGAGTTGTTACTTCACTTAGTTGACTAAACGCAGCAGATATAAATATAGGCAAACACATAAGCGAAGCGCGCCTACCTAGTCAAGCCTCAGTTATCTATTATGAAACTCCCCAGTCAGAAGTATAAACGAAACGGTTAAATGAAATTT
Organism: Eudiplozoon nipponicum; assembly: GCA_029291075.1. Taxonomy (NCBI): domain Eukaryota; kingdom Metazoa; phylum Platyhelminthes; class Monogenea; order Mazocraeidea; family Diplozoidae; genus Eudiplozoon; species Eudiplozoon nipponicum. The sequence goes on from JAQBSW010014062.1 coordinate 3,083, forward strand.
CACACTTGCTCAATAAAACTATTCCCAATACTTGTCAAAATCTGTGGATTATACAAGGACATCGAGAATAGTATCCGAAATATTTTCGCTGAAACTGGTAACTAACTTAATCTTGTGTTAGTCACAACACAGAACAGGTATATATGAAATATTTAGACATACACTAATATATATATATATATATATATATATATATATATATATATATAGGCTGTACATGGTACCAACACTATGGTTGCCGAGTCGGTACATGGTACCAACAACAGAATGGATTTCACGGTATGCTAAATTTTAATCAAAATTGGTAATTATTACTATTTCTGAACACCCGTTACTTTGACCTTTGATTGATAGCATTTACCGTTTCGCGGTAATCATAACTTCATCTGACAAATATATGACAGATAGATATTGTTTTTTTCGAGAACAAATATAAATGCAATATAGTATTAGGTGCTGCGCACCTAGTAAAGAATTAGTTCAGTTATCACCAGAAGGATAAAAAAATTCAGCAGGCAATGTAACTTATAATGTTATGTGCACATTCCGTACATTTCGAAAAGTGATAACTGATCTTGATCACATATGCAAATTTATTAGTGCTCTGCAATCAACAGTATCTAAGTTCACAACCTTGATTATTGTAACTGTTATCACCGCCCGTACAACAAATTCTTATATTTAACATCTAACTTGCTTTATTAGCTTTTTCAGACAGTTGTGGGCTCAAGACGGATACCAAAATAGGTATCCCAAAATTTTCGCTTAAAAGCGGAACTGAGAACAATCCTGTGGTAGTCACAACACAGAACAGGTATATATGAAATATTTAGACATACACTAATATATATATATATATATATATATATATATATATATATATATATATATGAAGGGTAACAACACTATGGTTGCCGAATAGGTACATGGTAATAACAACAGAATGGATTTCACGGTATGCTAAATTTTAATCAAAATTGGTAATTATTACTACTTCTGAACACCCGTTACTTTGACCTTGATTGATAGCATTTATCACGTTTCGCGGTAATCATAACTTCATTCGATTAAATATATGACAGATAGATATTGTTTTTTTCGGAGAACAAATATAAATGCAAATATGTATTAGGTGCTGCACACCTAGTAAAAAATTAGTTCAGTTATCACCAGAAGGATAAAAAAAATTCAGCAGGCAATGTAACTTATAATGTTATGTGCACATTCCGTACATTTCGAAAAGTGATAACTGATATTGATCACATATGCAAATTTATTAGTGCTCTGCAATCAACAGTATCTAAGTTCACAACCTTGATTATTGTAACTGTTATCACCGCCCGTACAACAAATTCTTCTTTTTAACATCTAACTTGCTTTATTAGCTTTTTCAGACAGTTGTGGGCTCAAGACGGATACCAAAATAGGTATCCCAAAATTTTCGCTTAAAAGCGGAACTGAGAACAATCCTGTGGTAGTCACAACACATCGGTTAAAAATCCAACAATCCATATCGCAACAAGATATTTATTTTTATTGTCTGACTGTAGTCAATTCTTGATAGCAACTGTCTCTTCTTGTTGCAGAAATATTACGTCAGTTTTGTCGAAGCCCAAATAAAATTGGTTTTATTCCCGCAAGAATTAATTAAATGATGGCTGTGTGAGTTTATATTTAATAAAGTATAAAAGAACTAAACATATTCAGTTTCTGAAAAAGTAAATGTCCATTTAAATCGAGAAAGCGTGTTCTATAATTCATCACAGATTATGTAATGGTGTAATTTTTGTCCCATGTTATTAGTCTTAAATTGAAGTGACTAATATATTATTTTAATGACTATTAGAAGAAAATTCGAGTATATTGTCAAGTGAAGATTTTAATTCTTACGAATAAAACATAGTACATCTCAAGAAATTATTTGAGCGACAGATATTGTGCATTACATCTTGGTTAAAATAATCGCAGGAAAAGGCTTTAAAATGGTTAACCAAATAATAGTTTATTTATCGTATATCCACTATTGTATTAGGGTCAAAATAAACTTGTATTTTGGCAATATTTTCGCTTTAATAGTATATTTAATGCAGATTGCAAATAGTTGGTTCTACAAATAAACAAATTGATCAGTTTCATTCGTGTTTAAGTGCAATAATTGTGTCCATTTCTCACTATGCAAATTCGTTCCTATTAAATAAATTGCGCAACATTCATTTTGCTATCTGGTTCAAATAAAGGCACAAAAGAACTGTTCTTATTTAAACTTCGGTGCATAATATAAACTCACGGTACTGAGTTTGATAGACTGAGGTCTTGTTACTGCCGATCCGTGAAACATTCACACAATGAGGGCTTACATTATTATTTCTACTTTCCGATGAAGATAATGTGCCTTCGCGTCCTGAAAATCCAGATACTGCTGAAACATTTGTTGAGTTGCTTATCATGTCAGTTGAAAGTAATTTATTCTATTAAAATTAAAGTAAAAGATAATCTTGAACAAAATATTAAAAATTATCAAAGCTATCTATCGTATAGCATGAAGTCATTGAAAAATTTAAAAATGTTATCAAATCAACTTAATATAATCGTTTCTTTAAATCAATTTTACGTGCCTTAAGTAAACACCAAACCCAGTATACATAACCAGTCGACAAACAACATGGCAAAAATAATTTTACTTCAAGCTCGCAAACTTGATTTAAAGAATTGTTACGACCACCCGCGCAACCAATGATTGTTTAATTGTGTTATATATATACATATATATATATATATATATATATATATATATATATATATATATATATGGCGAAATCTGCAAAAATTTAATATTCCAAAATTCATAGAAATTGTGCAGCCGCCACTTCTAATCAATTACAAGGTATGAGAGACCACAAGAGGTGAGAGCCACATACATAAATTTCCTTTCCATATATATTCAATGCGGTTTGATCCTCGCTATTCAGTTTGACGTCGTACTACAATGATGAATGTCGAAACGCGATAGTATGTGTGAGTGACGGTAGTTCTGCTATAATGTTCGACGACTGGTTATATACAAGGAGATTGGTGTTTACTTCAAGCTGACAAATTTGATTTCAACAATTTTTACCACCACTCTTGCAATCAATGATATTTTAAGAATGAACATTTCCAAAGCATATTCTAAACAATAGGCTAATGTTAACAAAATTAATTATTCAATATTTAAGCACAATAATAGAAATTAGATTATGAATAGGCTTACAAAGTAACGCCATTTTTTGTGAATCATTTTGTGACATCAATTTGATAATTTCTACGAGTTAACGTTTTATAATTCAACATATATTAACAATGCCGTACCAAGTATTGAAGCAGCATTCAAAATAAATTATTGGATGATTTGGCTTTTCTAAACTACACAATTCTTAGTTTATACTACAAATGTATATACTTAATGGGCCAGATGTTTATATCAAGTTCGCAATCTTGATTACAGTAAATTTTATCACCGCCCGCACAGCCAATGCTCGTTTAATTATATGTTCATTCCAATACCACTTCCCCATCTCGTGTGGTGTTTGTTCAGCAATTACATATTGGGAATGGTTAGTTGAAACTATGGGTAAAAATGAATGTCATATGACTTCCACCTAAAAAGAAAAAAACTAACCGAGTTACATTAGTTAGTATATCACTGAAAATTGTGTATAGTGTGCGGCAGGTCGGCTCAGTGGTTAGAGCAACAGATTCCGAAGCAAACGTGCCAGGGTTCGTGCCCCATCCGCGGTAAATTCTAGCCAGTATGTGATGAGTTTCCAATAAAGACGTAACTTGTCTACTGGATGAAGTGCCATTTCCACACTAAACGATACTTCCTTTATACCGACAGATGAATGGAACAGGTGTACATATAAAGATTGCAACCTTGATTAAAAGTAATAAGCAAACATACCTTCATGCTTACACACCAAAAATAAATATATATACAAACGCAAATGCTTATATAAAAACATAAAAGCACATATACAAATATACATATAAAGACACATTCGACAACAAACAAACATGCATTCAGGCGTATATACATGGAAGCACAAATACATACACATATGTGCACACATACATACATTCACGTGTACATATATTGATACAAGCTTAACAACATACATAAATAAATAAATACACACAAAATCGTACATGCACATAGACATACATACATTAAATAACAAAAGTACACATACGTATACACACTTACAGACACATATCTACAAACAGACAGAAATACGTATATACAAGCATACATATATACATACATTCATGCTTACATGTAATCATACATACGTGAATACACACATTAACATATACATATGCATGCACACGTGCGTAAATACATACATAAATACATAAACGAACACACAAGCATAAATAAATACTTAACATCACAAAAACTATCATTTTGACGCACACGTACATATACACATATATACGCACATATAAATGCATATATATATATATATATATATATATATATATATATATATATATATATATATATATAAAGTAAATTCATCATTTTGAAGATATGAGAAAAAGAATTGTAACCCATGGAATAACATTGATTAATAAAACTTATTTCTACAAGTATCTACAGTCAATACTTTGGATCTCTTAATGATATTTTCGCTCAATTAATTATAACTGTATATTTGTCAGAACAAATCACATCTAAACTATATTTGCCGTTTAATTACTTCTACTACTTATTTTCGTAAAGCCATGTGATGTGTCATCGCAATTAATCAACTTAATATCTGTCTAAATTTGCACAAAACAAGTAAAAATGATGCCAAGTAGAACTAGAAAATAAAATAAAGGGACTATCACAAAATACGACACACCAAGCAATTAAGGACATATTTAAAATGAAAAAGATGACACATGACAGTAAATAATAAAGAGTTAGTAAAATTAATTAAAATAAAGATAAAGTGTTTCAATAAGATCTAAAGTAAAAATAAAAGGGGGATCATAAAAGAATTATGCAGACATTGATTGCATGGGTGGTGATAAAAATTCTTTAAATCAAGTTTGCGAACTTGAATTAAACACCAATCCCAATGTATTTAACCAGTCATCGAACAACATAGCAAAACTACCGCCAGTTGCACGCACTGACGCGTTTCGACCTTCCATAATCATCATCACAGTACGGCGGCAAACTGACTAGCGAGGATGAAACCACATTGCATATATATGGAAAGCAAAATAAGATATGCGGCTCTCACCTCTAGGAGTCTTACACACATTGTACGTAACTGGAAAGGTCGACTGCACAATTTCTATGCAGTCTCGAACATTAGCTGTTTGTAGCTTCCGCCACACACACACACACACACACACACACATATATATATATATATATATATATATATATATATATATATATATATATATATATATACATACATATACAATTAAACAATAATTGATTGCGCGGATGCTGGTAAAAATTCTTTAAATCAAGTTTGCGAGCTTGAATTTAACCCCAATCTCATGATGATAATGGAAGGTCGAAACGCGTCAGTGCGTGCGACTGACGGTAGTTTTGCTATGTTGTCCGATCGGTTTAATAAAATGGGATTGGTCTTTATTTCAAGCTCGTACATTTGATTTAAAGAATTGTTAACACCTCCCGCGCAATTATTGATTGTTTAATTGTATTTTCTATATTGATCAGTGACGAAATCTGAATTTTCAGCCATAGGTACATGTCGCCCTGCAGAATCAAAGGCACCCATGAAGGCATGCTGCACAATTGTATCAATTTTAAGTGAAAGGGCGACCACATAGAGCGGAAATTCAATGGGATTATGACCATCATAACGCTGGACATGTCCATTGACTGCATGAATAGAAAATCCGTAACACGCTCTTATCATCATCAACTTACCAAGATGTAGTGGACCTAAGTACACTGGCATGTGCCAGTCCATCTGTATAAGTGATATTGCTACGACTTATGACAAGATGCCGATTGTGGTATTGGAAAATTGAGTTAACCCTAAGAAGGTTGCGGTTAATGTCAAAATTGAAGTACCTAATTCAGTAATCGCAGCGAATTATAACTAGGGTCCATTCTCCATCAGCTCCGTGTTCCGCGCAATGAATGCCTAGGTTTGCATTGCAATCACAGGTAATCAATAAAATTTCGTAAAGCCGCTTAAGACCAGAAGCCGAATAAGGAAATTTTGAAAAATTCAGTAGTTTCATTAGCAAAATCACTTTGAGTTAGAGAATTCATATTGACGAATCCGAAAACCAGGTTACCTACTTGGAACCTAGCATATATGATTCAGCCTCAAAACGCAAAATAGCGATATAATTAAATTTCATGTGCATATCCCTAGAAACAGAATTCAGAAAAAACGAAATACTTCAATACGGACCAAAATGTTAAATTTTTTTAAAAATGCACAGGTCTATTTGAAATCATTGAGCTCCTATCCACATAGCGCTTACCTCATTATTTGATGATACTGGCATGTATCTACGTTTAAATGCATTCGAGAAAGGGCTACAATTGCAAAATCGCCGGTGTGGATCATCAACGATAGATAGACGCGCGGCTGCAAGAAGGAAAAAGTCTGGAATGTCGGCAGGGCGAAGATGTTCTGGGGAAAAAGTAAGAGTATTAACTGGCTCATAATAAGTACTCGGAAAAAAACTAAATTGATAACTTCACGAATCAATTCACTAAAAACATTCCAGATAGATAAAGCTGATTTAAATGGCAAAATATATATTTTAGTAAAGTGCCAAAAATTTATATGGTATACGCCTGACAGATATGCCCTACTTGACCCAAAAGTGTAATTAGTTAAAAACGAATTATTCCTCTGGTATAGCACCATTGCAAGCACTCTATTCACATTTTCTGCACTACTAGCCACAAATTCAAGTATCTCAATCTTAAAGCTACAATAAGAAGCATTTCAAATGAAAGTTGCAGAATCAATTTAATTTGAAACGACAGTTTCATTTACAAAACGAATGCATACATATGGATATGAAGTAATTTCTATTTCAAGTAACGAAGAGGATTACGAATCAAATAAACTATTGATAACAGATGTGAAAATAGGTAAACATTCTAGAATGGCATAATTTCGAATCTATTGTCTACGTTAGTTTATTAAATTTACAATATTGAAAATAACTTAAGATTCATTGTTGACAACTATGATTCATCCGGTTATAAAGTAACACAAATAAACACTATCACTAACGCTACATATGGTCAAAAGTCATAGTAGAGTATCACATTGAAATAAGTTATGATAGAATTTCATAGTAACTTCGAAAAATAATGAAAAGCAATATAATTTTGCCAAAACGAAAAGACATAAAGACGTGCAGAAATAATAAGCAGTTGTTTCGAAAACATACTTCCGTTATTCATGAGTCCCTTCTCGGAAAAGTAATAAGATTGGCGTTGGTATACGCGAGCTAAATTATGCTGATATCCTTTCTGCTGCGATTGAAGCAATCCTTGCTCTAAGTTAAAGCGTACAACGTCTTGATAGCACGCGTCAACTACTGGTCCCTGGTCAGTAGATTGACATGTCGTTAACATACGACTCGACACACATTTGTCGTCAAGCTAAGGAAATACCAAATTTATAAAATTTGTTTACTAATGAAAACCGCCGCTAAAGTACTTCTGAGCATATAAATAAACTTTTAAAACGAAGAATTAGTGCATAGCTTTATAAATGCATGAAAAAATGAATTTAGCCTTCTGCCAAAAAAACACTTGAAGATTTTCGTTTTAATGAAAAAATCAATTCCATCTCAATAATAAGATTAAAATGAGCAGCGTAAATACTCCTATTTAAGACTCTATGCAACAATTTCAGTTTCATACTTAAATTATTAAAGACAGAAAAATGTACAACAAAACGCCGTACATAAACGGAGATCGGAGTCATTTGTAGAGGACTACAAAAGAAACGGTGGCAAAATTGTTGAGGAAGTGTGACGGTCACTGGAACACTAGAACTAGAATAAACAGTTTTGAGTATATTTACAGAAAGCGAAAAAGCATTAGGCCACAAGCTCTTCAGGAAATCGCATTGAGAATCGCTTTCCTTAATGCTTTATCTGGAGTTCAGGCATATCAGCCAAGATTAGCAAAACCTTTTTTATTTCCTTGAAGTTAATTCATACAATCGAGTGAAACCTGCAATGGCTATAACAATTTTAACAGCATGATCGGCTGGGGCAAATTTTTATGTCACCGGACACATCGTCTTTCTAATTAATATTATAAAAGAAATAATCTAAATAAGGTTCTTATAGCAATATTTGTTAAGTAACCTGGAAACAAGCTACAAACCATTTTATAGTAGACGTGTTTAAAATTAAGAAAAAAGCAACATATTACACTGTCATTTCTAATTAATAAAAATGCAGACACTGATAGCTAATACAATATAGAATCGTTTTGAGGCCTGGCATTTGATAGGATAAAAGAATTTAAACGTTTTTGAAGCTCTCTAGCTCATTCAAAATCTTATATGCTCAATTGCAACATCGCATGCTGGTGAATGAATTGCCATCTTATATTTTGTTCAATAAATAACACGAAAAAACACATTTAGAAAAAGTAACAAAAGTAAAGAATTCCCCCATGCTAAATACAAAATAGTTCATTTAAAAAAATTTTTTCTTCTCCTGAAACGCAAATAACGGCAAAGGTTTCACGAAATTTATTTAATCAAATTAGATAAATACAAGAAAATAAATAGTGCTTACAACTTACCAAAAACGTAATAAAAATAATATACTCGTGACGTCCCTCCAGAGTTCATGACTAATATGCAAAAGTGAACGACAGATTGCTCGAATAAATCCACATGGAACATACCAATGTCAGGCGAACGCCTGCTTTTAAATACAGACACTTGACAGTAAATACAGTCAATAACCAAATGCTTTCAGTCTTCCTAATGCCACTCATTTTTTAGTGAGGTTACATAAATTAAATGATGAGCATCGACAATAAATACAAAAGTATATATTTGCCTATTTCATTGACAAAGAAAAGATAGATAAGTGATGACTCAATTACATTTTTTACTTCAATTGAGTTAATTTGAGTAAACATTGACGATGAAATTAAAGACCCATACAAAAATATTTAAGAACATTTGAAAAATTTTTACAATGGCCCGACTCCGTTCAACAAATTGTTTGAACTATATTTAGAAAAGCGTCAATACTGACAGGAGAACAGTACCGTCATACAATAGTCATATATTGATTATTGCGGATAGCTCTTATA
>JAQBSW010014063.1:0-12409 GCA_029291075.1 Eudiplozoon nipponicum
AATTGTATTCCAGAAATAAAATCCGACAAAAAATCTCGAGAATCTAAAAATAAAAAAAATTAAACCCGATCTCCTTTTAAAATTAGAAAAATTAGAGAAATATAGGAAACAACAAACACGCCCACTCCAGTCGTTGCGCTCTGCCGGTATACATAAGTCGTATTTTCGAGACTTTATATGATGTTAGCTTCACTACTGCAGATTTACACATTCGTATAGGAGATTGTACCGTCCTATTTTCTCACATTCCTCACAAAAATATATAGTGGGAAAAGGGCGTAATACCGGCTCCTACTGATGAGTCCCTAGTAAGCACGAAAAAATGTGCATGAGATTATACTTTCCGTTTATGCTGTATTTGGTTTATCCTTCTGATAATAATTGAACTAATTTGTTACTAGGTTCGCAACACCTAATACATAATTGCAAATAGCCCATCCTTGTTCATCAACTCTACTTGATTACATACATCCACTTGAGGATCATTTACTGATATGCAGGACACACATAGCAATTGTGTTGGAGGACTACTTGATTTCCGTATCTGTTGGCCTTTGTTGCCAAAAAAATTAATATTATTATTATACTTGTAAACGCCCCAGCTTCAAGTAATTGCCGTACGACGTTACAAAGTTAGGTTGAGTGCCAGAAAGGATGAGTTAGTACTGTTGGATGGCCCTTAACAGGGCCGTTATTGCGTACTCTGGCAAATGCAGAGACGGTCAGTTAGTGTAGCAGTGTCCAGATGTATTCCTAGACACTTGAGACCAGCTCTGATTGACTTGGGTTGTGGTTCCTTCTTTTCTGGCGTTGAAATCCCGCTGAGTAAAATCGTTGGAATTCTGCAGTAACTGGCTCGTCTCTCTAGTTGTACAGCCACAAGATTGGCGTGACTGAAATTGTCAATGTGTGTAAAGCAAGCCCAAAAATTAGCGTATGTGACGCTAACGGACAGCACGTCGGAGAAACGCATAGCAGAAGGCAAACGCGACAATTGACTTACATGGTAAATTCATCGTGCTAAAATAGCCTTGTTTGGCTACTTGCACACCATTGGTTAACGGACAATTTCGTTTTTTTCTCATTGGTGCAGCGTACATTGAATTCAATTTAATTTACGCAATCTGTCGGCGAAGTGCTTTGCGTCGTTACATCACTTTCCTCACTGAAAAAAGAAAAAATATTCCTCCCGGCGAGACTGGTTAGAATGCATGAGTTCGAACCAAATTTGTAACTGGTTATTATTTTGCCCAACGATATATATATGTATATATATATATATATATATATATATATATATATATATAATGTTACCATAAATATGGGCTGAAGTATGCTTGTTAGTTGTTTCAACGATGATATGATGCCAAGTAACCACTAAGAATTGCTACCCACATTGTTAGCTGTGGTGGCCGGTCATACCTCGTGAGGCAGAATAGAGCATTGTAAGATTTAGGACCAGCAGCGTGAGGATTTTGAGGTAGATCGCCACTGAAGTTGCCAGCTTTAAGTTAAAACCTGGGTAGGCTGGATCGCCGTCAATGTGTGTGTATGCAACCGAAGGAGCTAATGTGTGCTCGACGTTTTGGTCATGATATTTGTAAAGTTGTCTTTGTGCAACTAATGAAGTTGAGATATGCATTGAAAGTGGCTTGTATCGTGATATGAAGTTGATTACTACTTAGTGTTGTTACACGAAAGCGTTAGCTCTAAGTAGCTGGTCATACCAAAATAGGCAGTGTGAGCTCAGGTGTGAGCCATACATTATAATGTAAAAAAAATATGCATGAAAATCAAACGTAACTGCATAAAAATATGTACACCAACATTGCCTCAGAGATGGCACTATACAAAAGAACTGTTCAAAAATGCTACACAATTGTTAGCTAAGAATAGCTGATTATGCCACGTGAGACAAGTGCGAAAAATAAAATGAATCAAGTGGATTCATCGGTCAAATTCCGTGACAAAGCGCGAAAGTGGTGCACGTAAATTTAAAAATTTTGATACGTAGAATAACGAAAAATTTATGTAAAAAATATCAGTTACGCGTTATGCAAAGCAAGCAATTGCTGGGTTGAGATTGTAGGCAGATGGAGCCTGAGACGTGCGTAGAAGGTCGAATGCTCTCAGGATCAGCCGGTTCGATAAACGGTTTCAACCTGCCTATGCTGGAAGATGTCGGTGTTGCGCCTTGCATAATAATGAAGTATTTGGGTTGTCTAAGCAAACTCGGGTAAGGACCACGATACTTTGGTGGTGGTGGTGCAACAGCAGTGTCGTTGCGAACGAGTACACTCTAGCAGCTGTCGAACTGCGAGTGAACGAAGTCTGGACGAGGCGTTTGTCTCGGCTGCTGTTCAGACATGTTACCGAAATGAAGTCGTAGGCAGGTAGCTTCGTCTTGTAGGTCATCCTGTGCGGGTAGTAGACGTGGGAGCTGACTAGGCAGGCGTAGATCCATGACATAAAAGACGCAGACGTTTTAATGGATTCACGAGTGCGGGAACGCATGGCGAGCAGAACTAAAGATAGTGCATCGACACAGTTGCCATTAATGGGCGACGATGCTAAAGCAGCTTTGAGTTTGGTATGACTTCTCTCTACCATACCGTTAGATTGTGAATGGTAGGCAGTCGTCTGGCGTAAGGTGCATCTCATGTACCGCAAGTTGGTTTTGAAACGATCCGATGAGAAGCAAGTGCCTCTGTCATTGTTGACCTCATTGGGAACACCATAATTGGATATCCATGCAGAGATAAAACGTTAGTTACTTCGCCTGCAGAAATGGTGCCAAGAGGTAATGCCACAGGCCACCGTGTAAATCTATCAATCAAAGTTAGAAGGTAGCTGAAACCTTGAAACTTTTTCAGATGAACTATGTCGATGTGGACGATGGCTAGGCGAGAAATACTTCGTAAATTTTGTAACTTAGAACGATTGTGCCATGTGATCTTGTATTTCTGGCAAATGGCACACTTGGAGACCATTCGCTTAGCGTTAATGTGACCCCAGAAACGAACTGTGAGAAGTCGGAAAGTTGCTTTGCTTCCTGGGTGATAAACTGAGTGAATTGAGTCGAAAACATTTTCTCTGAAGGCTGGTCGGCAGAACTGGCTTGTGGAGCTGCGTACCCGTGAAGTAAACAATCAGTAAGCCTTTCCAGAGACGGCATATGAACTTGGTTGGGGGACGGGCCACTGATCTTTGAATGTGAATGTCACCGCGCTGTTCCAATTGCAGGAGGGATGGCGTTAGTGCAGGTTCACTAAGTGTCACGGAGTTGACAGTGAATGGCGACGGCGAAGGTGGTTGTAGCGAGACGTTTGGCCTGGCAAGGGCATCAGCAATGAAGTTTTTTTTCGTTCTTGACAAGAATGATGTCAAATTGCCATTCGCTTAGATGTGAAAACTTTCTTTCCTCTCTGGCAGGGTACTTGGCGATAGTTGAAATTGCGTTTTGAAGTGCGCTAACTAAGGGTGCATGATCTGTGAAAGCAACATTTCTGCTACTGCCAATGATGTTGATAAAATGGCGCACTGCAACGTGGATGGCGAGGAGATCTCGACCGAAAGTGTCGTATCTTGCTTCTACTGGTTGAAGGGTACGCGAGTAGAAACTGATAGGCTTCTGAACTCCGTCAATCTTTTGTTCCAAAGTGGCTTTAATAGTGATTTCAGAAACATCTGCCGTGAGTAGAAATAGTCGTTAAAAGTCTGGATGCGTTAGCATTGTGGCATTTGCTAACAAGTTGGTGGTGAGTCGAAGTAATTCCTCGTCTTCGAATGACAAAAAATGATGGAATTCTTGCTAAGTCCTTTTTGATTCCGCAGGTGGCTGCCCAAAGGATAAAGTTGTCTTGAAAGGCCGGGAATGAATTTGCGATAGTAGTTTAGTACTCCCAGAATTTTTTGCAACTCGCTAACAGTCTTCGGTGACTTGATATTCCTGATTGAATTCGCCTTTGACGGCAAAGTTTGAATACCTTGTGGCGTGATACGATGCCCTAAGAAGTCACGGATCTAGTTGCAATCTGCGTCTTGTCACAGTTGATCTTGAGTCCGTGGTTAGATAAACGTGAGAGGACATTTTGTAGATGCTTGGCATGATATTCTTAGTCTGGAATGAATATCATTATGTCATCGAGATATGACATACAATAATCGGCGTCGTCGTGAAGTATGTTGTCCATGAACATTTGAAATGTCTGTGTAGCACATTTATGTCCAAAAGGCATGTAAAGATATTCGGAAAAGCCAAATGGAGTGATGACTGCAGTCTTTTCAATATCGTCTGGTGCTACCGGGATGTGATGGTAGGCTTGTTTCAGGTCAATCACTGAGAAGAAATTGCTGTCATTAAGTTTTTCAAGTAGGGTATTAATATTGGGAATAGGAAATGCATCATATTTTGTCACTGAATTCAACTTGCGGTAATCTCTACATGCTCTGTTCTATCCGTTTGATTAGAAGACTAGGTGCATTGGTGATGCCCATAAACTTTTCCATGGTCTGATGATTCATTTACCCAACAGCCTTGAAAATTCCTCTTTGACAGCTTTCATTTTAGCGGGGGCCAGTGGTCGCTTCTTGAGTGCAATACGTTATCCGTCTGTGACGATATGGTGCATCGTGTTGGAGACTCGTATTTCTGACTTGCTAAGATCGAAAAGCGTCTTGTGTTCTCGAAGAACTTCTGATATCTCTGTTGAATGATGCACTGGAGTTTGCTGAATGATCTGTAACTCTAAACGTTCGGAGGCAAGTGTCCAAAAACTTTTCTTAAGTCCGGTTGAGGGGTGGATGATCTTTTGATTGGCAAGATCAACTGTCAAATTTCAAAAGGAAATCAAGGCCTATTAGATTGTGTGAGACCTTGACAATGATAAAGTTGTGAGTAAATTCATGTCGTAAACCTATATTGAGTGTGCGATACCGACAGCCATAAGTATGTATGGGCTCGCCTGTAGCTGTTGCGAGTAGAAATCCCAGCGACATCTCGGCCATTGAATCACCCTTGAGAATTGAGACTGCTGAACCTGCGTCTACTATGAATTCTTCTCCAGTTTTTAAATCAAGAAAGTGCAGAAGCTCGTTGGGCTGTTTGGCCGAATCATGCAAACAAATGGGCTGGTGATTGCAACTGGAAGTTTTCTTTTGGCTTCCTATGTGGCAAATTCGGCGTGGACGAAAAGAATCGATGGGAATGTCGGATTGTAAGTGATTTCTTCCTTGTGGCGCCGTTGATGCCGTTGATAAGCAGAAAGTTTGGTCTTCTATTTTCTATGCCATACGTTTCCTGATCCTGATACACTACTGCGCATTTTTTCTGTTGTCTTTCCCGTCAACTGTGAAAATTGGCACTCATTCGGAAATTCTTCGGAACAACAGAGACAGACTTGACATGAATAAAAAAACTTCTGGTGATTATAGCACCAGTTATATAGCTCCGTTATAATTTGTTTTGGGCATGAAATTTGGTCGAGCTCTCACCTGAGTTAGCTCGGATTTCGCTATGGCCAATCCTTCCAGAACTTTAGCCATGTTCGCTACTGTCCTCTTTAAAGAGGAGAGCATACCATCCTGTGTGGGCGTACAAAAGGATGACGAATTAATACTAACTCACAACTCTCACATGAGTCATCTATAGAGAGAGTGTTGGCGAGCTGTCTGGCGAATAATTTTAGAGATTGTGGAAGATTGTTAATAAAAACAACCTTAGCCTCATGATACGACATATTGGTTTTATACCAACGTTTCCGTAATTCCCTCAAAATTTCGATGGGGCCAAGGTTTGGTATGTCTAACTGCGCATATTTGTTTATTATCTGCTCAGTTTCTGTGGGCCCAAGCAAGGATTCTACTTCATTTTGTAGGCCAAAAATAGGATTAGGTAGCTTCCTAATGGCCTCAAGCTTAGGATAAATCCATCGCTGCAATTCAGATGGTAGTTTAACAAAAACCTATGGCAGTTTTTGATAACTGTCCTAATCTGGAAACGGTGAGAGAGCGGAATCTACGAGCATAAAGAATAGTTCGCCATTCCCATACCAAAGAGGAACATCAATATCTAAAATTAGACCTGACATTCTAATTATCTTACAAGATCTAAAAAGCATAAATTTATACGCCAGATGAAAATGTATAAAAAGACTTTAAACGAAACGCTAACCTACTAACAGATTCTACAGTTGAAACAGAATCTTCCGCAGTTCACAGATCACCAAGATGTACACATTTGTACGTAGGAAAATTATTGAATATAAAACCTTCCTTCTATAAATTATATACCCAACAAAATTATCCAGAAGACCTCGACTTTAGAGAGATTAACAACCAGAGTAAAAACGTATACGCAAATGTTAATTTATGTAATCCCCAAAGAATGAAAATAAATAGTCGATTTTATTTATACTAAGAAAACATTACAGTACTCAGTATCCTGGCGCGGTTACCAATTTTTCAAACGCCCCAGCTTCAAGTAAATACCGTACGACGTTACAAAGTTAGTTTGAGTGCCAGGAAGACTGAGTTAGTAATGTGGGGCCCCTAACAGGGCCGGTCTTGCGTACTCTGGCAAATGCCGAGGTCAGTTAGTGCAGCAGTGTGCAGAAATACTCATAGACACTTCAGACCAGCGCTGGTTGACTTGGGTTGTGGTTCCTTCTGTTGTGACGTTGAAATCCCGCTGAGTAAAGTCGTTGAATTTCTGCAGTAACTGGCTCGTCTCTCTAGTTGTACAGCTACAAGATTGGCGTGACTGAAATTGCCAAAGTGTGTGAAGCAAGCCAAAAATCAGTGTATGTGATGATAGCAGACAGCACTTCGGAGAAAAGCCAGCAGAAGGCAAACGCTACAACCGACTTGCATGGTAAATTCACCGTGCTTAAATAGCCTTGATTGGCTATTTGCACACCATTGGTTAACGGCATATTTCGCTTTTTCTCATTGGTGCAGCGTAAATTGAATTGAATTTAATTTATGCAATATGTCGGCGAATAGCTTTGTGTCGTTACATACTCTAAATCATCACGTTATTAGTCGACTAATTAAACTGTGGTTTAATTAATGTCCACAACCAGTACCTCTTACTCTGTTGACCTTTTAGTAACCGTGCACTACACTATATCTCGGGTTTTAAACAGTTATAAAATTTAACGTTGACTCGCAAGACAGAACACGAAATTAGCTAACAGATATAACTACTAGTTACCACACGGTAAATTTTGAATTGCTGATATTTGCGAAAGCGCTTCAAAATTTAAAGTCACCAGAATTTTATTCGTTTACAAATGTCTTTGTAATACTTTATTCAACTACACTTATTGCTGCTGCACTTATTTCGTTATTTCGTTGCTGTTGTTTTATGGTGGTAATCCTATTTATGTTATGAGAAATATTATTTTCTAAATAAAGTTAATCTATATATTTAATCCAATTTAGATCTTCTGAAATGGACTTTATCACAATATTTCATAAGTTTATATTGATTAAACATTAAAGCATCAATGTTAATACTTTTGTAAATACAGTTGAACACTCGGACATGAATATTTCCACTGCTACATCGTTGGATGTGAAAAACATTAGTAAAACGCAGCAACTTTTTAATTTCTACATTGGGCTTTCTATGGCATTAATATCAACTGTTTTTATTGGAACTAGCTTTATTTTTAAAAAGAAGGCGCTGATAAGGACTTCTCGTGTTGGTATTAGTGCAGGTAATCATATTTTCGATGAAGTTATTAATTGATATTATGAATTTGAATTATTTTGAATTTATGTTTTAATATGGAGCGTAGAGGCTCCTAACCTATTCGTGTCTGAGAACCCCATAGATGCCAGATCGCTTGTAGTCCTAAAATTTACAGTAGAATCTGATATGCTTATATATCCATTCGCATCTGCTAAATTTAAATCTGCAATATCTTGCACTAACTTGCTGGTGTCCTCAAATTTAATATCAGCATCCATATCTGTGAAGTTTAATTATTAAATCGAACACTTAATGTTAGGCAAATCGGAATGTGAAACCTGTCTCGCGCAAAACACCCAAACAAATAATCTGGAAGGAGATATACGTGAACAACAGAATTATTAAATTACCTGTTCCAGAACGTCCCTTCTATGCGTGCTTCAATAAAAAATACAAGACAGTATAAGCAGATATATATTGATTAATTTGATCAGTTTTTAATGAAGAAAATGTGATAATTGCAGCAGACCAAAGGAAGATACAACCAGTCTAGGACCGTGACGCTCGAAAACTGAAAATGACGTACAATTCAAAGTAAAGTATTTAAACAAAGAAAGTTCTGGAAAATAAATTTAAAAATTCTTTTTAAATAAAATTCGTTACAATCAGCCAAGGTGGTTTAAATTTATCAGTTAATGTTTCTTTAATTTTGGCTGGAGATTTATCTTCCTTCACATATACCACCTCAAAAAAGGACGGCTAGTAATAGACGTAATCATGATTCTCCGGATGACGCTGCACTCTTCCCAGAACGAGTTGTGCATAATGGCGCCCCTGAAGTCGTCATCGCGCCCGGTACAGTTGACACTGGTTCTGGTATAGCCAAACAATTTTTATGCTGTGAACTGGTAGAATAAGATTTTGCTATAGTAGACAACACGTCTTCTGAGTTCTGCATTTCGTTATGTGCCTGTATGATGGGATTGCACACATCAGATTCGCCCATAGTACGACGGTCATTCAACGCATCTGTTAATTCAGTCATACTGTCTATCCAGATAAACTGGGGAATGCAACGATCTAACGTAACACAATCCTAAATGCCATTTATCTCTATGATGACATTCTTGTCAGACATCCTCTTGACCTTGTATGGTCCTTTGTAAAATGGTATCAGGCAATTCTTCCTATTTTTATTAGATACATACACATGCGAAGCCGATCTTAGATCAAAGGACACAGCACTTGGTTTTTGCTTTTCTAGTCTTGGTCGGACCCAAACGACACATCTTATCTCTAAGTGCTCCTACGAACCAATCTACATAACTTGAAGCCCAATCAAGACTACTTGGAAATTCTATTAGAAGATGTCCAGTTCTGTTATGGAAGTACCTAATTATGTCCTATATCTTTTGCGCATGGCGAGTAGTACTATCGGAAGATCGTGTATCCAGCTTGTTCCACTAGTACACCTTAATGCAGCCTTTCTGCCATCCCATTCGCTCGTGAGTTGTACGCGCTAGTATGGAATACAGTGGTTCCAATGATGTTGAGGGATCTCTCGAAAAGCTCGGACATAAATTGACTACCGCGATCACTAGTGACCTTTTCCGGAACACCATAACACGATATCCAATTATGTAGAAACGCGAACAAGACTTCTTGCGCTGTCATGTCTTTAAAATCGCCACTTCGAATTGACGACTAAATCTATCTACCATAGTCAGCAAATATTTGTTACCATTTACCTCGGGCATCTCGACAATGTCTATTTGTACGTGTCTCAACCGTCCAATTCGTATCCTAATATTCTTTATCTCGGTTCTGGTATGTCTCCAAACCTTACACGTTTGACACTTGGCACAGGCTCTTACCCATACCCTTATGTCTTTAGACATGTGCGGCCATACGTATCTGTCGTTAATCAATCGAATGATGGCTTTAATGGATGGATGTCGCATATCGTGTAACACTTGGATAATCTTGGTCCGTAACTCCAACGGCACATATGGTCGTGGTTGACTTCTAGACGTTTCGCATAACAACCACTTGCAACTTATGAGCTTGCGAACATATCCTGGCCTTTTGGATAAAACTAATGTAAAGGGATCCGATCCTTGCGCTTCCTCAATTTGACTAACTAAATTATGCATCGAATTATCTAAACTCTTCAACGGACCTTGAAATATCAGCTCGACATCAGCTTCATTCGGTCTGCTATGTGCATCGGCTACCACATTCTCCTTACCAGTAATATGAGACACAGTAAAATCGAACTCTGCTAACCATGTTATATGGGAATTTACTCTATGAGAGTAATTAAGCCTAGTTGTTTTACCAAGTATACTGATCAATGGCTTATAATCGGTCAATAACTTAAACTTGTGTCCGTCTAAGTAATGCTCGAAGTGTAGCACTGCGGCATACACTGCTAGAAGCTCTTTACCAAACGTATCATAACGTTTTTCTCGATCATTAAGCTTACGGCTATAAAACCCAATCGGTCTTACTATGTCCTGATCTCTTTGCTGTAGCACTGCCCCTAATGCAACATCTGAGGCATCTGTGATTAACTCGAAAGGTTTTTCCCAATCTACAGGTGCTAATGTGGTTACGTCACTTAAAATATCCTTGGCCTTTTAGAAATTTTCTCGGTCTTCTTGACTCAAGTTTATAGGCCAAGACTTCTTGATCCTGCTCTTTTCACGAGTGAGATGGCTTGTTAACGATCCAAGAATTCCGGCTAGACCTGGAATGAATCGACGATAATAGCTGATCATGCCCAAGAACCTTCGCAACTGGCGTACGGTTCTGGGTTCAGTTACGTCCTTTATGGCTTGGACCTTATCTTCCAAAGGCTTAATTCCGTCTTTGGAAAGTATATGACCAAGATATTTAACTGAAGAGCAACCAATATTACTCTTATTAGGTTTGACCACTAATCCATATTGTTCCAGCCTGGTCAAAACCGTTTCCAAATGCTTACAATGTTCATCACGTGATCGACTAAAAGCAATTATGTCACCTATGTACACCTTTGCAAATGGACAATTCTGAAAGACATCTTCAGCCAAACGCTGAAATGTCTGACTGGCATTCTTCAACCCTAAAGACAATCGAACAAATTCGTGCGATCCCCCTCCTGGAAATATGACTGCGGTGAGTGATATGGAACATTCCTTCATTGGTATCTTGGAGATCTAAAGTTGAATAAACCTCATTTTCCATTATATCTCAGAGCAAAATACTCTGGTTAGGGTAAGGATAAGAATCACCCTTCGTCACTGAGTTTATTAGACGATAATTCCCACAAAACATCCATTGACCCGGTTCAGGTTTGGGAACTACCACTATTGGGGAAGCAAAATTGGAATTTGACCTTCTACAAATCCTCTCTTCGCGCAATTGGTGAAATTCTGACAAAGCAACTTGTTGCTTGTGTTGTGCCAATGGTTGAGCCTTTGGTGAACAAGGCAACGGAGCCACCAATTCAATTTGTTATTCTACTCCTGTCTTCAATCCTATCCTTTTGGCACTGAAAGGTTGAAACACTGCTATGTGCTTCTCAATGATATCGGCAATGTCATGTGCGACTGTTGGACGAGGTAAAAGAACTGTTCTAACTGCCAACGTGTTAGGCTCAGTAGGTGTTGACATCCCTACGCCTTCTGTGATAGTCCTAGCCTTGGGGTCTAATGTCAGCCTGAAATGTGTCAAGAAATCCATGCCAATGATATGGTCCTTGACATCGGCTACTAGAAAATTCCATCTAAAGGAAGACTTCTGGCCTAACGTTACCGACATTTCTTTTATCCCTTTCACTCCTATCGGACTACCGTTAGCCGCCCATAGTTGATAATCAAATGTGGGGCAATCTGCTAGCACCACGTCTGATCTAACTATGCTTACCTCAGCACCCGTATCGATGAGAAATTCTTATCCAGATAATTCATCTTTAATAATGAACTTGTTGCTGGATAATACGGCAATGTTTTCCAGATCTCCGCTTAGTAAGAATTGGACTCTCTTGCCTTCTGGATCGGTGCTAACTGGTCTCATCGCATTTTTATCTTTTGCCTTAAGTATGCCTTTTAAAGGCATATCTGGGAGCCTTTGCAATGGAACTCCCCCCTACGGCTCCTACTAGAGGGGGTTTTATCCTTTTTCCGGTGATGGATTTCTCTCAACCGGTTTTGTGCTTCCTTTCCATCTGGGTCCACCTAATCGCGGGTATATACAATTCTCACCTTGGCACTTCGCACTTCGTCCGTACTCGCAATGTGCCTTACACCATCCACGTGGCCCTTCGAAGCGTTGACGCGAGTGACTCCCTCGACGTCTAGTATACCTATCCTGACTCTGAAGTTGCGAAATGTCACGACGTAAACTAGCAACTTCTCTACATAAGAAACGCAAGGTTTCTTGTATAGTCAGGTTGTTTTCGGCATCTGCCCTGACAGGCTGCACCATGACAGAATCTGCTATTACAGCATGTACTTGTGGTTCCTGCTGTTTATACACCTCGTCTAACCCTCTGAGTTTTGTTGGCCAATCAATGCTCATAGTGTCAAATACTTCCAATGTGGTTCTAAGCCTAATTGGTAGCTCAGCTGTGAAACTGGAGTTGACTACATCTCTGGATATATTCAACCTGGAAGCTTTTGTGCAAAGGCGTTCGTAAAATTCGGACGGTAATTGACGCCCCATTTTTCC
>JAQBSW010014064.1:0-12406 GCA_029291075.1 Eudiplozoon nipponicum
ACAAACAGTATTTAATTGTTATATATTGTATTTAATAATGCCATGCTTAGCGCTAAATGTGATAACTGATATCGATCAAGGCCAGGGTGTACGGATTTACTTGAGTAACAGGTGTTCAGAAATAGTTGTAATTCTCAATTTCTGTGTATTATGGCATACATTGAGATACATCATTTTAGTACCATGTACCGACTTCAAACTATAGTGTTAGTACCATGTACCTTTTCGGTACTATAATGTTAGTATCGGTTACTATCACAATAGTCATAGGGTTAGTTTCCTTTACAGACTCGGTATATATATTATATAGGGTGAATAGCGTTGAATTCGCATTGTCGTAGACTTTATATGATGTTAGCTTCACTATTGCAGGTTTCCACACTCGTCTAGGAGATTGTACCGTCCTATTATTCCACATACTTCGACCAAATATACAGTCGTTAAAGGGCGTAATACCGGCTCCTACTGATGAGTCGCCAGTAAGCACGAAACGAATGTGCATGAGATTATACTTTCCGTTCATGCTGCCTTTGGTTTATCCCTCTGGTCACAACTGAACTAATTTGTTACTAGGTTCGCAATACCTAATACATACTTGCATATATATCAGTTCTTCGCAACAAACATTATTTAACTACTGTCTTAGCTGTTGTAGGTAATGTTTAGACTATACTTGTTACTTATATAATAAGATTTTTTCAAAAATACTGATACTGCGGGTATAATCAAGCACTTTATTTAAACATAACGTCTCCAGGAAGATTATGTCTTTTATAAAGCCAGATTGAGAATGCCTCGTAGAATCATTTGGTCGAAAGTGCTACCCTAGAGATTTCACCCCACGTCAATACACTCTAAAAACCAATTTTCGTAGTTAACATTAAATTGCGTGGAAAGTATGGCTTTTAATTCGTAGAGGATTATTTGAAAGAACATAAAAATTTCTCGATGATTAAACATCGTTCGCGATAATTATTGTAACTACTGCTGAATACACATTAAGGATAAAATGAGTTTATTTGCTGAATTGCATTTATTATCTTATGCAATTTGAGCCCTGCTGGCGGCAAAATTCTGGACAGTTCTTCACGAGATCTCAATAACAACGAAATTGGTCTACTGCGCGAAAAACTTTGGTTAATTCATGTAATACTTAGTTATTACTAACACATATATAAATGTATGCATACATTTTATTCATATTCTTTTCAAGTATCTACAATGAGCATCTCTGTATATATCAATTGGAAGACGAAACAAAATATAAGAATGTAAGCATGGAGAGAGTGGGATATTTTAAGAAACAACTAATTAATTGCGTGTTACCTCCAGGTCGAGCTCAATGCCTTAGCATGCTTCTTCTACTTGCCTAAATCCGGCTGCAATTTGACTTACTCCCTTCTGTTATTTCAGTTAGTAATTTTCGTAAATGCTGCTGGAGAACATACCGGTGAGGTTCCAACGAGGTGTTGCGCAATTTCGCACGTGTATTCACCATTTGATTTCACACAGATGTTCAAGTGGCGATATTCTCTCATTGGATCTGCCTGCGTAATTTGATCGAGAATTTGCGCATGTATATTGGTACATAATATTTGATGTCAACATTAACGGCTGTTTCCCTTTAATTTCCAGTAAAGGAAAGTTTATTCACTTAAATAACGCTCGTAATTTAGCTGCATTAATTGTGCGTGTTAATGTCGCTCCAACTTTCTCTTTCGGAAGCATCTATAAACAGCGTTGGTTACGATTTCCTAGGTTATCTTGAGAACACACCATTAAGAAATGACATAAGTAAATGTGCTCAATACACACGGTACGTGAATGATATTTTCCTTGTCCATAAAAAACATGCCGTAATCACGAAGATTGCTTCACTGTTTCGACAAAGCGCATAGAAATATCGTTTTCACGTCAAGGTACAAGAAAGATGATTTTCTTCATTTCTTAAATATACTATTAAAGATAGATACTAATGGTAAATTAAATAGAACAATTTACCATCACATTATAAGGTATATTTCTTACTAAAAAAGAATATCTTAACAAGAAAGTGGATTATGACGATTTATTTCAAGATTACTAAACATCCATTTGCAATCCTTTATTTATATACATCTCGAGGTTTTCAATCGATTATGTTGGTGGCAACTAGTCTGACTCGGTTTAAAATCTATTTCTGGATTTGGCTCATTAGTAAGTGTATATGCTTATGTGTCTGTGTGTGTCTGTTTGCGTGTAGAGGTCTACTGGACGAATTGCCTTTTCTGCACAATACAATTCTTAGTTTATACTGATATACATAAGTAATTAATAGGTCAGTTGCTTATATCAAGATCGCAAACTTGATTATAATAATTGGTATCACCGCCCGCGCAACCAATGTTCGGTTAATTTTATTGAGAGGTCTGTCTAGTTGTACTGAAAAGTGATTTCTGAATTTGTTCATTCTTGCATTGATAAATTGAGAGTTAACTAACTGCTCAATACTTGGCTGTTACATGTACGAATGTCTTTACCCCGAGTGTCTTTTTTCGTTTTGCCTTGTTTCTTAATTTTATTCACTCCTCTAGTTAACAACGCAGGATGTGCAGATTGCGGTTCTGAATGCTCATATTGTTTTGAAAGTTCTCTTGCTGTTAATAATGTTTGTGACAGCATATGTACAACTGTTTATTTTCTTTTACAGTTTGGTGCCAATCCAATCGAATGTTTGTTGAGTCTGGTCTACTGGGTGTTTGGTCTTGCCTGGGTGATAATAAATTTTGTTGGGTTTTTTATTTATGGTCAGTCGATAAATATATCATGTTAATTAATCTTTTGAATTTTTAGGCCGGGCGCTTGTTTTTTTTATATAAGAAAACTTCAAATGAATATAATCATTTTTATGATTTTGATTTGTGTAGAATTGAGAAATTGGCCAAAGGGGTTGAGTGCCCCGTTTCCAATATATGATCTGAAATAGCTGATTTTCCTGACGGTGCCAAAAATTTTTTGTCAATTTCTGCGGTATATATATCTATATCTATCTATCTATCTATCTATATATATATATATATATATATATATATATATATATATATATATATATATATATATATTTGATTAAAGCCTCACTTATACCTTAATTAAATATGAAATCCCACAATAGCATAACATCTATCTTATCACGACAAGATGGAAAGTTGTAACTTTAGGCCGTCGGCAATAGAAATGAAATTCTCCTCGAAAGCAGGCCCGACGAAGAAAACAATTTTGTGTACCATTAATAGTGACTTGTATTGCACAGATTCTATGGCGAAGTGGATAATATGCGGAACTCTGAGAAAGAAGTCTGAGTTTTAAATATTTTTTACTATTTGGTACTGCATTTCCATTCGGATGACGGCGGAGTCTGATCTATGGATTCTAATTTGGTGACGCCCTATGAATTAAAAATAATATTCGACCTCGCATTTACGAAACTGGCGTTTGCTACTCTGCCTCATTCTTCTCCTTATGAATGCTGTTAATCCCATCGTCTGCCAAATGCAGCTGTGCGGTTTTCCTGTTGAGATCAAAAAAATAATCATCAGTAGAAATTTGGCAGGAACACTTCTTTCAGTTTAGAAATTTTTGCTCCTATTTCATGTTATTGTGTATTAGATGATGCGCACCTGGTAAAAATTTTAATTCAAATATGACCAGATTGATAAGCCGAAGACAGCATGCACGAAACCTATAGTCGCATGTGCACATTCGCTTCGGGTCTACTGGCAACTCATCAGTAGAAGACGGTGCTGTTGGCTTTAACCACTATGTATTTGTAGACAAACTAAGAAAAGATTGCAACCTGGTTGGGTTTTGCTTCATCGAGCTTCTGATTAGCCTCGCAGAAAATGAGAATCAAATTTGGCAAAATGTTACTAATAACTTGTCGGAAGTGCCATCATGTAGAAAATGTTTCGAATGCTACACTCATATTCTAAATATAAGTAGTATCAATCATGTTAGTTATTATTGGCACTTCCGAAATCGATAGATTCTCTTCAAAATTTTTTGCGCAAGCCTATTGCCACAAAACGTAGAGAGGAATTCGTTAAAGTTATTATCAAAGAAACGTCGATAGTAGCACTCGCGCCAACAACCGTGATACCAGTTTGCTTTGTGATACATCATAGATAATCAGTGCCTTTATCTTCATAATTATTCATAAAGGCGCAAAAACAAATTAGGCGAACCTAAGCAGAGTTTCGAACCAGAATTCTGGAATTCTGTTATACTCACGACTCACGCCACCTCTTTTAGCCGTTCAACATTCAGACCCCTTTAGATTTCCCAGTCGCCTCTTATTATGTGCTGTAAAAAATGTTATGGCGAAAGATTGGCTTGCAATCTGCTCAATTGATTCCATGGCCTCCATTCTAAATAATTTGTGTATTTCTGACCTTCCAGGTGTTCGTTCTGGTGTTTGACAAGAATATTATTTTGCCCCGAATTTTTATATTTACTTTGTCGGGGCCGACATTGCATAGGTCATTACGACAATCCCCTGAGTAAAGTTCGCTTGTTGTGGCTGGCTTGCTGACTTCGATTACGTAGACGCTACCGGCTAAAAATAAGGCTCTTCCCTAAAGAAAATAGCTTGTTCACTCAAAAAAAACTAAATTTAAACGATTCTATCATATAAGTTATGGCTAATTTAACCCAGAGCCTAAAGCAGTTCTGAATGGCGTCATGCTTCCATTTGTCTACTGGAAATCTACATGAGAAACGACGGACTGGCTTCTGGTACACTTTTTTGGTGTATAAGTCTTGGAGCTGTTAATTTTGGAAACTTATGCAAACCATTCATGAATCGAAAGTCTTCTTTTGTTTTTTGCTATGCTGTTCGACAACTGGTTACATACGATAGTATTAGTATTTACACGCAAACTTGATTTAAGTAATTGTTACCACCACCCGCGCAACCACAGGTTGATGAATTGAATTACCTATTTATATATGTGGCGGAATCTGCAAAAAGTTAGTCTTGTGACTGCATAAAAATTGCGCAGCAGACATTTCCAGTCCAGTACAATGTAAATGAGACTAATAGAGGTGAGAGCCGCATATGTGATTTTGTTTTCCGTATACATGAATTTCGGCATGATCCTCGCTAGTCAGTTTTCTGTCGTACTCTGATGATGATCTTGGGAGGTCGAAACGCGTCTGTACGCATTTAAATTATTGCCAGATAAGTATCAGGAGGCTTTAACTAATAGCATAATTTAAGAAACGACTTTCTTTAATTCGGTCGCTATTTGATGAACCATCCTCATTGAGCCCAGAATACAGACGCCGATTGCATTAATTACGACAATGTTAGACAAGACAATACGCATATCCTGCTTGTCTCGTGACCGAGACTACTCCTGTGCTCGGTGTGTATAGGAAAAAAATAGACAAAAAATCTCTTGGTTGTATATTATTATTCGGGTTATCTGTAATTCAAACACTTTGCGTTGTATCCACACAAAATGAGAATTACGTGAATTAGTGACAATACTTGGTCAACAATTGACAAACAGAGTCTAGCAAATAGGTTTTTCTGATTAAGATAAGTTCTATTGTAACTCACATGGGATGAAACCTATGTTTACGTATATTTGTGTTTAAATGTTATCAGATAAAAATACATTTAGCAAAAATTCCGAAAATCTCTTTCAGTATTCAATACTGCCTAGTCTCTTTGGACTCGTTACGTCTTCATAGAGCTTCAGAACTTTTAGTCTCCACATTATTGTCAGTCTACAATGTAAGCAGCCGTACATCAGGCCTTCAACGGTGACAATATACAAATTTATTCACCCTTGGTTTTTGAATATAAATTATATCGTGGTGACGTCAAATTCCGGAAATATTACCCTTGTTTGGAAGATAATCATCCAGACTCCTATAGCACTGTCACTCTACTCGCAGCTAACTACGCAATTGCAACTGCTTCGATCTTGAGTTTTTTAAATATTAATATGATTTCGTATTGTTGATCCAGACTGATTAATCAGAAATGACATATTAAAAGCTATACAATTAAACAATAATTGATTGCGCGGTTGGTGGTAACAATTCTTTAAATCAAGTTTGCGAGCTCGAAGTTAACACCAATCCCATTGTATTTAACCAGTCGTCGAACAACATAACATAGTGCGTTGCGACTGGCGGTAGTTTTGTTATGTTGTTCGACGACTGGTTAAATACAATGGGATTGGTGTTTACTTCAAGATCGCAAACTTGATTTAATAAATATTAGTAGCTAAACAGACGTTTCCATGAAGATACTTATTTCACACTACAATTGATCGATTTCGACAAGTCAATTGTTTTCACATTTTGACTAGAAAAATAAGAATTAAATAATTGAAAAATTTTACACTAGTAGAATATTTTTCTGATTATTATTAAATAAAACTTGTCACATTTTCATAATCTTTTCATTGTATGATTTATGTACATGTGGAGAAGGCTGAAGAAATTTAATTTTCATGACGGCGCACAAACTCTAGTCAGTACGTAAAGTGTTTCCACTAAGGACGAAACTGGTCTACAGAACGAATTGTCTGCATTGTATAATGTATAATTTATACTGAAAAATATATGCAAATAATGGAGCTCAAAACATTGGTTACAAAAATCGCCCTACAAGTCAGGCGGACTTACAGTTGTTCTTCGAAAAAAACGAAAGTATTGCACTCTTTGACGTTGTTTTATGCAACATCCTCAATTCTAGCCAAATAAACTAATAAGTTCATATATGATTTGGATATAAAATGGCGAATTGTTTTTGTGCGAGTTCACGCGAGCTTATGCGTGTCTAAAGAGTTGCGAGTAGGCACAACACGTCTGTATAAACTGGATTGAAACTATTCTGTGCTAATTTTGGAATAAACGCTTCATTCTGAACGAACTAATCATTGAATGTTTGCATAAAACGAACTTAATATACTGACACGCCGTAGTTATTTACATTTCAACTAGGTTCCATCTGAAGGAAATGCTTATTGTAAAACATCAGTTGATATGACTTCGAACTGCGTATAAAATGCGGCATAAATAACACCGTGGATAGAATCATAAACTCTAAAGCATACGTACCCCGGTTCAAGCTCCTTCAGCGGCAAATTCTAGATAGTACTTGTACAGTACCCAGTAAGGATGAAACCGTTCTTCTAGATGCATTTCCTTTACAACCTGATGCATTATTAAGTTTATACTGGAAAAATCAATATATATATATATATAAATAGGTTACAGAAATGTCAAATTTATTTGACATCTAAGACCAAACAACGAATAAGCAAAAGTATATCCAAACGTGAATATAGGGCAGATATGAGAGTACGTACTAAGATCGCATATATGACTGAAAACATACAACAGATATTAAAAAAAGTGATGCAGAGCTTGGTAAATATAAAATTAAATATGACCATGAATCCAAAATTATATACTGTAAATGAACAGAGTTATGCCAAAAATGAAGAGCAAATTTGATCAAAATATGCTTCAAATATAATTCGATTTGTTAAGGCAATTATACAAAATAAAACAAAAGCAAGTATGTGTAATCTGATAAACGTGCTTAATCATTTTATTAGTAACTAAAAGCATAAAGGTATGCTCTTGTTTATAATAATGATGTCTTCCCTGTGACTAAGTGAGTGTTAAATAGCTGATTTTATGACAATTATTTTTAAATTTGTGCCTCGGAAATTTATTCATAAATGTAATGTTTGAAATAGAATATTAATATATTTCATGTCGAAAAGACTTTTATTTTAGATGTATTTTTTAAGACTCGTGAAGTCGCCGTGATTTACTCATCTGCACAGTATTAACCAATAATAGGTTTCTAGTAATTAATTTTACTCATAAGTGTTATACGCGTTGCTTTATAAGAAAAGGTGTTGAAGTATAAAATAGCAGTCATAATGGCAGCTTAAATTATTTATGTAATACCGGTTTTGTGGTGAATGCCTTACACGTGTATGCGTGTGAAAACATTTTTACGACAACTAATTGGAGTATCCACATCAGCTTACGTAAGACTGCATACAAAGAATTTAGAAAATAATAGTAGCAGCGAACAAGAAGTAAAAAAGCCATGCGCAGTAAACAAGCGTAAGATTGCGTAAGATGGACAGACCGTCAAAACAGCAAATAGATGCACATAGTCAGTAAATCAATGCGATGGCTTGTATTGGATGCCAGGTCAAAAGAATTCTCTGGTTAATTTTACAAAATTGCATTCACTTATATACAAGCAATAGAACACATAATTATCTATGAAAACGTTACCACTCCTATAATTTGGCGTAGCATGGTAATTTATTTTTCTAATTTGAAGCATTTTCTTACACAGCTAAGCTGACCAAAAGTGGAAGCTCCTACAAAAAACATAATTGGTTAGCATTGTATATATGATTTAATAAGGTAAACTTAACATATTTCAGAGAATAAAATTGAAACAACGATTTAGAGCAAAATATTTTTTTATTCTGTTTTGAACTTTGAGTTATATATTTTGTATTATATACATAGATACTATTATATATATATATATGGCAGGTATATATATAGCACCTGTATAAGATCAAATAACAGCCACTTATTTAAATTTACTTAAAAATTCACGATCGCGATTTTTTATTCTTGTAGCCACAGATCACAAAATTCATGAAGTATATTCCAGAATTCTACTAAATCCAAAATATTGTCAAATCAAAATCCTAAACTAGTCAGCAAGAATGGCCAAAATTCCAATTAGTAGCAATTATCGAGATATCAATATCGCAAACGTTACAAATGTTTGAAACTGTATATCTAGAAAAGATACTAATATTAATATCCCAACATCTATTGTTGCTACCAGAAGTTCACATTTACAAAACTCAGCAGCAATTAGAAAATAGAATGATACGAGTTACATCGTACAGAAATGGAAAAGCAAAAATGCGACAAATGAGAAACCAGATCATAATCATTGTTATGGCACGCAAATAGAACTCACCCACTCAATTTAATGGAACCTTGTAAACAGAAAAAGTACATTTTGTTATTAAGTTTATATGAAATATATTGGTGTATTTATTAAAAATTTACTAATTTCTCATCATCCAATTTATCCTAAATAAAATCGGTTAGAATAACAAAAGGCCGAGGAAATTAACAAAATTCAATTAAAACATCCAACAAAGTAGCCTCAATACCTAAATTTTCGTTTTTGCTTAATTTTGCTCATCTAAAGATCAAATAAATTGAATTTCATCTTTAATTCATTTTCACGTTGAACCAAAACCAATTTAATGAGACCATCTTACCGGTGAATTCTCAATAACGCTATGTTTGCTTATTATTCATTTTCTTAAAGAAGTGAAACGTCAAGTTGGTGAATAGAATAGCTATGATCTCAGAAATCATTGAATTGAATGCTGTAAAAATTCATCGTCAAAATAGAACAATTTCAAATTATAAAACATGAAACGGGATAATAAATTACAAATAAACATGATTTGAAAAAAATTTTAACATGGAATACTTTGGTATTCAGTAAATTATCCTATTTGTGGAACATGAATACTCAGTTGAGCAACCGAATTATAAAGGTATGCCTGAGCGGAAATATTAATAGTCGAATTATCTAGTAGCTCCGCAAACTAAATTAGTTATAGCCTAAGAGTTGGGCACATCAACTTTACTAGCAATTTCAAATTTTGCATAAAATATCATTTAGATTTATACTTTGGTGTGACAATACGGAAATGTTGGAAATTCACGAAATACAGAAAGATTAAGATACAATTTATTTTCCACTTCGTTCATTTGTAATAGTACACCTTTTATAGTATTTTATAGTACAACTATGATTAATCGGTCTCTAATTTCAAATACACGGCGGTTAAATACGTGATTAAATATATTGCGTAAACGTACACCAAATTGATAAACACAAGTAGTATAAACAATCACATGCTCTTCTTCACTAAAAATATACTTATGAAAGCATGGATTGCCTTAATCCTACGAATGGTACCAAATTAAATAAATAAATTGAGAAATTCGTTCTAAACTATTATGCAAGCATATTTATCTAAAAAAGTTACTAAGGGCACTTTTGTCGCCAGACCTCATATTGACTGTGAAACTTCATTCTTTACATAGCCAATTTAGAAAATTAGAATTGCGTGTGTATGCATGTATTTTACCTCAATATTTGTGTTCAAGCTTATGATTTTTTTCTGTATAAATTGAACATGCAGCCTTAATTTCATTAATTTCCAATTAAAACACATTTACAATATCGTTTACAAAATATAATGAAATGCAAATTGGCGTTTTGTTTCAAATGCTCAGATTTTGTAACGTTCACGCGCGGGCAAATGAAAAGTTTTCACTACAAAATAAAAAAAGCAGAAAAATTAGTGGGCTCTGAAACAGGACCTTGAGCATTCAGCGGTAAACTCCGTGAATAAAGGAAGTACCAGAACAGAATCGGTTTTCTTAGCGTCCTGCTGTCCTTACCCCGTATCCTGCTGTCTTGGTCGTGATAAGAAAGGTTTTTAAAAGTCTTATTGAGTGAACTTTATAGTGTCCCACTAAGACACTCGAGATGTAACAAAGTTAAATATTCACTTAATATTTTAAGCGATCACAGTTTACAATGTTACACAGTCAGTGCAAGAGTAAGGGTAAATTTACGTCTACGAATTGAGATTTTAAAAATCGAGCAAAACTGACGGCAAGCGGCGTGAGAAAAAAGTATTGTTAGACTTCTCGACAAATGCACCGTGTTAAAATAGGCTGTATAATTGGAAATACACACACCTTCAGTTTATAGCAGTCGTGTTACACCTGCAGAATTGCAAATTCCTTATAAAACTTTATTGTTTGAATATAATTTTAGTATAGATTTATGTATCAATATGCCAGCTCATATTCTCATTTAATTTGAACTTTTCGTCGTGTATTTTTGCTCAACCTTGTCTGCAAGACTTTAGTAACTTAAAAAAAACAAAAGGTAAATTAGGCGAGAATGCTTGTTCGAGCAGGCTTCTGTATATTATTGTTCAATGTAATTCAACCAGATTCTTTAAACTTGTACAAATAAGCATGCATCGTTTAATTTTTGACCATGTATTATATTTGATTTATTTCTAATAATAACAAAAGGGCGAAGAAAAGTTAAAAATACACCAATAAGTTGAAAGAAAAAGAAAATATTACTAAATTCTGATGATGATCATGGAAGGTCGAAACGCGTCAGTGCGTTGCAGCTGGCGGTAGTTTTGTTATGTTGTTCAACGACTGGTTAAATACAATGGGATTGGTGTTTACTTCAAGCTCGCAAACTTGATTTAAAGAATTGTTACCAACACCCGCGCAATCAATTATTGTTTAAATTGCATTGCCTATATATGTATATGTGGCGAAAGCTGCAAACAGTTAATGTTGGTGACTGCATAGAAATTGTGCAGCTGACATTTCCAGTCAAGTTCAATGTATGCAAGACTAAAAGAGGTGAGAGCCGCATATCTAATTTTGCTTGCCATATATGCTTATTGCGGTTTGTTCCTCGCTAATCTGTTGGCGTCGTGCTCTGACGATCATCATGGAAGGTCGAAATGCGTCAGTGCGATGCGAATGGCAGTAGTTTTGTTCTGTTGTTCGACGACTGGTCCAATACAATGGGATTGGTGCTTACTTCAAACTCGCAAACATGATTTGAATAACATAAGATATTTTATAAAAGAAAACTACGTACCAGCGACAGCATCGCTTTCGAACATAGTAGAAAGCAGTGTAAAGAGGAGTTTGTTAATGAAACAAAACAAGGTAACTATGCAGAAACCGACAAGAGTAAGCCAGTAGACTCCATCTAGCATAAAGATAAGCCAGATATTTATTATATGATCGCGCAGTGCTAGCGTCATATTTTGATTCCCCTCGATTTTCATTCGAGGTAAGTAACGTTGCTCTATCAGTTTCGCAAAGATCCAATTGTTCCCCAATTACAAGTCGGCATGGCGTTCGTCTTCGTTATGGCTGGGCACTGATGCATGTATTTCCACCGAAGGCTTCAACATCGTTCATACTAGCCACTGGAAATGAGGTACGATCTAATCTGCGCTGACTGTCAAAGTTTCGGAACGTTATTACACTTTTCATCACCAGGCCTCTGATCCAAAACACAGTCAAAATAATATTTGCCTAAATTTGCTATTATGAGCCTTTATACTGTTTATGTGTGATTAAGAATCTGATGATGGAACATTTCGCGGTAAGCATGACATCATTCAATTCAATATGTTACAGTTAAATACTGTTTGTTGCGAAGAACTAATATATATGCAAGTGTGTATTAAGTTTTGCGAACCTAGTAACAAATTAG
>JAQBSW010014065.1:0-12405 GCA_029291075.1 Eudiplozoon nipponicum
CATACATGACACTACTCTTTAAATCAAGTGCAAATGATGCAGTTTGAACTAAATTTACCACTTGACTTCGAAATTGGAAAATTGTTTGTGAGATAAGCTTTCCGTTGAAAAAGTTTCCAAAACAGGAAGCCAAAATATCCGGTGTACAAATGAAGGCCGTGAACGCAACAACTTTGCCGTGCAAAACAGGGCCAGGTAATTAATCTACTCCCTGTCGCGCAATATATTTCATTTAACTAATGTAATAGTTATATACATATTATTAGCGTGAGATAATATTTATGCATTTATGCATTGGACATGGTGTAAATAAATGATATTCACTTAGTTCCTTTATGAGGTACGAAGATAAGGTCGTACTACATTTCTAGTGGTTAGTATGAAAGATGTTTACGCCTTCGAAAGAAAGGAACGAATCCGCACCCAGCCAAAAAGAAGATAAAAACTCAACGCGTACTTGGAGATGGGCAACAATCTGATCTTTGCGAGAGTGATAGGTTGCGCGGACGAGGATAAAAATTACCATAATCAACGTGGCGATCTTTATATAAGCATCTGACCCATTAATCATCCAGTAGACTGGTTTCGTGCTTATTGGGAACTCACCATGGGCTGTCCACAATTTTCCGCGAACAGGGCTTGAACCTGGGCACATCTGCTTCGGAATCTGGTGCTCTAACCTCTGAGCCACCCTGCCGCACACAAATTTCTGTTATATTCTAATAAATGCAACTTGGTTAGTCTATTTTTTTAGTTGGAGCTCAAATGGCATCCATTTAGACACAGAATTCGAACTAACCATCCCCAATCTGTCATTTCTGAAGTCTTTCATGTTCGTTTAATTATTCATAAACTTTTGCACTGAGTCACTTTAACCTTAATTTACTCGCACATTCGTGCACTTAACTATTCATTCACTCAACAACTCAATTTCACATTCACGCATTCACTAACCGAACTGGGCATTTACACATTTACATATTCATCAAATGTTTCAATCATTCATAGACTTACAGTTAAATACTGTTTATTGCAGAGAACTAATATATAGACACTTGTGCATTAGATGTTGCGAACCTAGTATAAAATTAGTTAAATTATGACCAGTGGGAAAATCCAAAGACAGCGTGAACGGAAAGAATAATCTCATGCACATTCGTTTCGTGCTTACTGGCGACTCATCAGTAGGAACCGGTATTACGCCATTTAACCACTATATATTAGGGTGAGGAATATGGGATGATGATTAGGACGGTACAATCTCCTATTAAAAACTTAGTTCAGTTGTGACCAGAAGGATAAACCAAAGACAGCATGAACGGAAAGTATAATCTCATGCACATTTGTCTCGTGCTTATTAGCGACTCATCAGTAGGAGCCGGTATTACGCCATTTAACCACTATATATTTGAGTGAGGAATGTGGGATAATAAGACGGTACAATCTACTATTAACAAATAAGTTCAGTTGTGACCGGAAGGATAAACCAAAGACAGCCGAGTCTGTACATGGTACCAACATGATGGATACTAATGTATGATATAGTTCACCGAAATTGAGAAATAAAACGATTTATGACAACCTGTTACTCCAGTAAATCCATACACTCTGACAATGATCGATATCAGTTATCACATTTCGCGATAATCATGATGTCACTCAATTCAATATATAACAGTTAAATACTATTGTGGATTTGACCGCATTTTTCTTGTGCGGGACAATAGATAGCACTCTTATGTCGGTAAAATCTTGAATTTTTTTCGATTTCAGTTGCTCTGCTTATTGGCTTCGATTGATAGGTTCTCACTGGTCCCTTCATTTTTGAGCCTTTTGTCAGCTGATTGACTGAAATTGACGTTGGATCAAGATTTTCCATTGTTCTTTGTCCAATATTTCGAGACATCATTTCCAGTCTCATCTTCAGGGTTGACACAATACGCACAGGAGTAAAACATAACATGTGACAAATGTGGTATCCTCATTCAAGACAGATTTAATTTCTTTTTGAATTATTTTCTGCACGTTTAAGCAGGGCTTCAGCTTATTAATTGCAATAGCCTCAAAAGCCAGAAGCATTTTCTCTGTTTTTGCCTTGTAGAGAACTGAAAAATTGTTACTACTAACAGCATGACCTATGAGTAGTACATGTTCGCAAATTGCTGATTTTTGTGCAGGAGCTGCACCCCTCTTTAATAGTTTTTGAGGGAGATGCTGATTTATTCTAGTTTCGAGCCTCTTTTTTGATCTGGCGATGTACTGAGCGTTACAGGTACATTGAAATTTGTATACAGACAAAGGTGTTGACGTCACAGAGAGGCTATCTTTTTCATTTGTGCGCATCAGTTTTGTTGTGTTGAACACCACTCTCACCTGTATTGATGGAAACTGTGCTTTTGTCGCTCGAATTACTTTTCGTTTGAAGATTTCCGCTGGAAGATCACCTCCAAAGGGAACACTAAGCGTTACTATCTGGGGAGTTTGATTTTCTTCCAAATTGGCCTCGATTTTGTTGCGTTGCCTCAAGTTGTATTCGATAAACCAGTCCGGATAGCCATTATTTCTCAACGCTTTGCGAAGCAAATTTAGCTCTACTTCAATGTTGTCCGGTGAACAAATCCTGCGTATTCGTGTGCCCAAATTTATTATTAGGTTCCTTTTGTACGCCCTTGGCACGCTACTCATATAATGGATATACTGTGCAGTCCAGCTTGATTTCTTGTGAACTGACCTTGAGAGAGTACCTTCTTCATCTCGTATCCTGTCCGCGGCAAATTCTGGCCAGTACTTGATGAGTTCCCAATAAGGACGAAACCGGTCTACTGGATGAATTGCCTTTTCTACCCTATACAATTCTTAGTTTATACTGACATATGTAAGTAATTAATGGGTCAGGTGTTTATATCAAGACCGCAACCTTGATTATAATAATTCAGGTTAAATACTATTAGTATTAGGTATTGCGCACCTAGTAACAAATTGGTTCAATTATGGCCGGAAGAATAAAGCAAAGACAGCATGAACGGAAAGTATAATCTCATGCACATCTGTTTCGTGCTTACTCGCGACTCATCAGTAGGAGCCGGTATAACGCCGTTTAACCACTATATATTTTGGTGGGTAATGTGGGATAAAAGGACTGTACAATCTTCTAACTGATTACAACTGAACTAATTTGTTACTAGATTCCCAACAGTATTTAGCTGTTATATGATATCATGCTTTATGCGAAATGTGATAACTGATATCGATCAAGGCCAGAGTGTATGGATTTACTGGAGTAACAGGTGCTCAGAAATTGTAATTCTCAATTTCGGTGAACTATAGCATAAATTGATATCCATTAGGTTGGTATCATGTACAGACTCGGAAACCATAGTGTTAGTACCATGTACCTTTTCGGTACAATAATGTTGGTATCGGTTACTAACACAATAGCCATAGTGTGAGTTAGCGTTGAAGTCGCATTGTCGTAGACTTTATATGATGTTAGTTTCACTATTGCAGGTTTACACATTCGTCTAGGAGATTGTACCGTCCTATTATTCCACATTCTTCGACAAAATATAGAGTGGTTAAAGGGCGTAATACCGGCTCCTACTGATGAGTCGCCAGTAAGCACGAAACGAATGTGCATGAGATTATACTTTCCGTTCATGCTGCCTTTGGTTTATCCTTCTGGTCACAACTGAACTAATTTGTCACTAGGTTCGCAACACCTAATACATACTTGCAAATAATTCTACAAACAATATTTAACTGTAATAGAAAGAGTTTCCTTGATGCGCAACTGGAATAATTGTAATTACCTGATCTGCGTTTTGACTAACGCAGCTTTCATTGTTCCAGTAATTTTCTTTTTTTTAAAAAAAACGATTAGTTATTGCATGCAATTGATAAGTGTGTTAGCCACTCTGGTCTAAATTAGGTTAGATAATAGCTTCCGCGAGAAAATGCACACACACACACACACACACACACACAAGTGACACACGTATAACCAATGAAAGGTCAGTCTGGGGTATATAAATATTATGACTAGAGGAAATAACGCGCTTGCTTCATTTGTTTCGTGAAATGCATCTGATGAAGATCTTCGGTAATGAAGTTCGAAATATCATAGAAAAAGAAAATTACTGGAACAATGAAAGCTGCGTTAGTCAAAACGCAGATCAGGTAATTAACTGTAATATATTGAATTGAATTATGTCATGCTTACCGCGAAATGTGATAACTGATATCGATCAAGGCCAGAGTTTATGGATTTACTGGAGTAACAGGTGTGCAGACATAGTTTTAATTCTCAATTTCGGTGAACTATAGCATAAATTGACATCCATCATGCTGTTACCATGTTCCGACTCGGAAACCATAGTTTTAGTACCACGTATCTTTTCGGTACAATAATGTTGGTATCGGTTATTAAAACAATAGCCATAGTGTTAGTATCCTTTCCGTTCATGCTGTTCTTGGTTTATCCTTCTTGTTAGAATTGAATTCCTCGACTACGTTACTCGCCAAACTCACTAACCCACTTGTGCATTCATTTAATCGTTGAATCACTTTCGCAAATGAATGAGTCACCCAACTAGTTAATCGTTTACTCATTCACTAATTCGGCCGTACATTTTATCGTTATATTGTTCAATCAATGTTTTGCTCTCTCTCTCTCACACACTCACTCATAAGTAATCATTTTTGTTATTCGCTAATGTACTAAGAGGATAAATAATTTACGCACTTAATACACCACTCAAAAAATTAATTACTCAAATAATCGCACACCCACCTACTAATTAACTCACTTACTCTTGCTTTTGTTCTCATGACTACATCAATTCATTTACTGAGTAACATTAAACTTTACTTACCTAATTACCCCCGCGCTGCACCGCTAACTTATTCTCTCATTCATTTAACCAGTTAATGATTTACTTTATTTAAATCAAGTTTGCGAGCTTGAAGTAAACACCAATCGCAAACTTGAATTAAATAATTGATACCACCACCCGCGCAATCAATTATTGTTTAAATGATTTACTTTACTTACGAATGATTAATCTTACTCTCATTAAATCACACTCTTGCAAACTCTCGCACACGATAGAAAATTCCTTCAATGACTTAATCAACGAAAAACAACTTTACGCACTAACTGGCAAATTTACTCGTTTAATTCATCCCTCATCAAGATAAACACACAATCGCCAACACACTTGATTGGTCATTCACTCGCTCATTCATTTGCTCGGTCATTTACTCACACATTGACGCTTTTATCTATTACCGGTCTACAATACTTACTCATTTACACTGGAAATTAACTTTTTAATTATTTATTCCATCAGCTATATACTAATTCAGTTATTTCGTCATCATTTAATAATTCTTTATTTAGTCAGCTCCTATTTTATTCATTTTGGCGCTCAAATATATAATCATTTACTCACCTACTCGACCATGTATTCACTCACTTACTCACTATTTCGCTTACAAATTTATACAGTTATCTGTAGAAGAAGATATTTCCTCCGACAAAATTAAAATGACATTTATTGATAAATTTAAACCACCTTTGCTGATTGAAACGAATTTTATTTAAAAAGAAATTATTCGTTTATTTTCCAGAATATTCTTTGTTTAAATACTTGACAGTATATATACTTTTAAATTGTATAATTTCAGTTTTGGTTATCTGTACGTGACTGGCCTGACTTTTCTCCTTTGAATCGTTCTGGAACAGGTAATTTAATAATTCTGTTGTTTACGTCTTATTTCTTTCCAGGTTATTTGATCGGGTGTTTTGCTTCGTAAGAAGTACACATTCCGTTTGCTTAACACTAGGTTATCAAATAAATAATTAAGTACGATCAGCATGGAAGCTAATTTTAAGTTTGAGGACACAAGCAAATTAGCTCAAGATATAGCAGGCATGAATTTAATAGATGTGAATGAGAATTCTAGCTTAGATTCAAATGGGCATGCTTAGGAAAGTCAGGCCAGTCACGTACAAATAACCAAAACTGAAATTATCAGTTTGGTCTCACATACGTGACAGTAAATATACTTTGAATTGTGTATAATTTCAATAAATGCAAACAGGTAGATAAACTATTCCCTTTCGTGCAACATGTTTCTTTTACTCTGACGATGTTCATGGAAGTTCGAGAGGCGCAGTGCGTGCGACTAGCGGTAGTTTAGCTATGTTGTTCGATGATTGGTTGAATAAAATGAGATTGGTTCTTACTTCAAGCTCGCAATCTTGATTTAAATAACTATTTTATATATCGTTGTCATTGTTAGCTATTTGGAATATTATTTATGCATTAAACCTGTCTGTTTAATAAAATAACAAGTAATTGCTCATATTCCGCAATTCGAGTCACTTTATCCATCAATTTAACTTTCATCAAGCGCATATTGCATTCAGCTAAAATTAAATTTCTCTTAATATTTTCTGTTTAATAATTAC
Organism: Eudiplozoon nipponicum; assembly: GCA_029291075.1. NCBI lineage: Eukaryota > Metazoa > Platyhelminthes > Monogenea > Mazocraeidea > Diplozoidae > Eudiplozoon > Eudiplozoon nipponicum. Next base: position 6,473 of record JAQBSW010014065.1, read on the forward strand.
TACCTTTGCACGAATATCAAAATAAAATAATTAAAATACCCGTGAAACTTACCAATAATTCCACTGTTTATCACCAAATGATCTGGAACACGTATCGAAGTTGATACTAATAAAATTGAAGGATTTCGTCTCAGAAACGTCAGAACCGAAGCATTATATTTGCCATTACTAAGCCTCAGTTTGGTAAGATCGAAAGCTGGTAGGGGAAACGTAGAAACCAAGGATTTAAGAAAATTACTCGAAGTAAATTATCAATCAATTTCTCATTTTTATTGCAAAAATAAGTGACACTTAAAACATAGTTATTCATTCGTTTTCAAACAAAAGCTAACATATACCGTGACATGGAATTTCATATACTCCTGATGTGTCTAATGGTTCTATCTTCTCCTTTTGGTTGGACAGTTTAATACCTAGGTTAACGGTCTGTTTTAAAGTATTAGTATGCTATCATTTTGAGTTTCATACTTAGTTTAGAATCCGGTATTACGATTACCCTCCGATCATCTTCGGTTTTATTTGATTTCGCGTACTCCCAGTCATGATTAAATTTACTTATAACGCTCATTATAGTGGCTTCAATTAACTTTAGAGGATACCCATTAGCACTGAATATTTCTCGCAGTCTACCTAATTCAATCTCCCTATGCTTTTTATCTGTTAATCTTAAGCTTCTTATTATCATCGATTTTAAGATACCGATTTTCATTCTATATGGATGATTTGAATTGAAATTAAGAAGGATACCTGAGTAAGTATCCTTCCTATAGACATCCCGTTCTAGTTTTGTACCATTTCTAATTAACTTGACATCCAGAAATGGTAATTCACCACATGATTCATTTTCAATTGTAAATTTCAGCTCGCTCACCTGATTTGCTATATTTAAGAAATTTATCAGTTGATCCTCCCGTGATTCCAAATAACTAATATATCATCCAAATATCTTACATACAATTTAGGATTAAGGGGCGTTATATCTAAGAGGGTCTTCTCCATGTAATGCATGAAGATATTAGCTATCGGAACTGACAGTGGTTGTGCCAGTGGAACACCTCTAATCTGCTCATAAAATTCAGTCATAAATTTAAAATAAGTGGAGGAAATACTTAAGTCCATCATCTCCATGACATATCTCATCTTCATTTTACTTCCTTCTAATTTTACTGGATGACCATCCAGGAAACGCTGAAAATAATCTAGTGCTTTTTCATGTAGCTCACATTTAGCGACAATCTCAACCAAATGGTATGAATTCATCAAAGTAAGGTCTAAGAAGTATAAATATTTCTTTATCTGTATCTCTTTGTATGAGAGCGTTACCATACGCTTGATCTAATTCTCCTTCATTAATCATGCTATTGATCAATAATTTAACTTCTCCTTGTAGCTTATCAGTAGGATCTTTATTAATTTTAGTGTATACCTCTATATTGTCTATTTGTTCATACATTTTAGCATTATAGTCAGATTGAATCATTAGAACCGTCGCCCCTCCTTTGTCTGCTTTTAAGCATATCACACTGTTTGCTATTAGTTCTTTTCTGAGACTTTTTACTGCATAATTTGGTTTATATTTTGCATCTTCGCACGTTAGCACCGCTGCGGCTACGTCTATTTCAAATATAACCTTATCTTTGTCTGAGAGGAATTGTGCTGTTTTAACAGCCTCAGTAATTATCTCATTTTTTGGTGATTTCTCAGTATGGATAGCTGTATTCAGACCACGGTTAAGCATTTCCAGCTGATTCTCGTTAAGATTTATTTTAGAGAGGTTTGCCACTCGATTAGTTACAGCAGGGACACGTCCTAGCTGTCCGGTCTGTCTATAGATGCCCAAATTTCCTAATCTTTCTATCATGCCTGACCTGAACCTTTTTTATCTCCTCTATTACGTGCGCCATCAGTAAAATCCTCTATACATTTAAAGTCATCCGCGTGCAAGAAGGAAAGTAACAAAGATCTTATTTGAGTTTTCTCTCTGATTAGTTCGTATTTGCGTTTCTCTAAATCGCTAATCAATGTATTCATTATGTTCAAAGTCAGTTCATGTTTAAGAGATCTACCTTTAGCATTTAAATGAAATGGCAATTTAAATTTAAAACATTTAGGAATTACGCAATGTGTTAAACATATTTTAATGAAACGAATATTTTCCACTTGCCTTACTAATTGTTTTTTTATGTGATGATAGCGATATTGCAGCTTCACTGTTGTAGAACCGTATTTAGTACCTAAATAAGATTTAAAAGAAACATGTTGCGCGACACGGAAAGGATCATTTACCTGATTTTCGGATTGCGTACCGAAATATTTGAATCCACTAACATCATGATGATTTTAGCCTATATTTCGATTTCCGGGTACGGAAATCTTTTTCAATGCCAAACACATCACCCACTAAGTTGACAATCATTATGTCAAGTGGAAATATTAGTTTAAACTGTCTCATTTAGACCTGTTGTTAAATCTCTTATACATAAATATCTTTTCACTAGGTAATTGTATATAAAATTGGTTTGTGACTGTGTCCGCATATGTGCACTCACCGAAATGAAAATAAAGTTATTTAATAACAAATACAGACGACTCACTAGATAAGCGTACGTCATGCCTGTGTATATGTGTTCTCGTTTGTTTTGGATTTAGGAGTAATCAATTACCAATATCTTACAATGCATAAGATAAGCGTGTGGCACTCCCGTGTGTGTGTGTGGTCTGTTGCTTAATCCTGATAGATATTCTAAAGCATATAATTAGCAGCAAGTGTATCACTCATTCAAGTGAAACTAAAATGCTTAATGCCAATTCTTATTTGCACATATAAGACCATTTTTTAAACTTACTTTCCTAAAGAATGTAATTGCGAGTGGTATCATGTTAAGGAGGGAGCAAGATACTGTGAATATCCAGGTGCAAATATTCTAAAGTAAATAATTAAGAGTTAGTATAATCAAATTAGATAAGTAAAAATTGTTTCAATCGGATAGAAATTTAAAATAAAATATAAAAGTTCATAGAAGTAATTTGAAAATTGCCTGCTAAATAAAAACAGTAAATGTGAAAAGAAAAGTTTCCTTTTTTCCTCAAACAAACGTAAATAGTTGTTAAAAGGCGCTACATAACAAAAAGAGCCTAAATTAATAGATAAAATAACAAGTATTGAAGGATAAAATTATAAGATAATCCGAAAATGAATTAGGAGATATCGAATTTCTAACTTCCCACCCTCTGTAAGTTAATAGCAATCTAGAGTTATTATTTTGTTACTTAAGCGACTTTTAATTCTGATTCGTGCAAACTTTACTTCCTAATGCTGCATTCCAAATCCACTTAATGATTTTTCTACAGCTGTTTCATTCATTATGTCATTTATTGATTTAATTTCCATGGATTCCCTAATCAATCTTGTCGATCAACTACGACCACAAGTTGATATTCGTCTTCAACCATCCCAATTAATTGTGTCTCCTGTGTCTACTGTATGACGTGCAAGGTCCTATCTATTCGCATGGCGATATTTTCATGTAATTATTTCCCCCCTCTTCTAACCTTAACTGAGCGCATGGTTTCTCCTACATATATGAGTTTACAGTCCTTACATGAAATTTCATATACTGCCGATGTGTCTAACAGCTCCATTTTCTCATTGCGGCTTCAGAACTTTAGTACCCAGGGTAAGGGTCTGGTTTAAAATAGTACGTATATTGTATTTCAATGCTACCATTTTTATTTTCATAATTAGTTTGGGGTCAGTTATTATCATGACTCTCATATCCTCTTTTGTTTTATTTGACAATACGCACTTTCAACCGTGATTAACTTTACTAATGACACCCATAATAGTTGCTCCATTTAACTTCAGAGGGTACCCATTACCACTGAATATTTCTCGCAATCTACCTAATTCAATATCTTTATATTTTTATCGGTTAATTTTCAGCTTCCAATTGTCATCGATTTTAATGTACCGATTTTCATTCTATATGGATGATTAGAATTGAAATTAAGATGAGTACCTGATTAAGTATACTTCCTATGCACAACCCGTTCTAACTTTGTACCATTCATAATTAATTTGACATCCAGAAATGGGAATTTGCCACATAATTTACTTTCCCTCGAAAATTTCATTTCGCGTACCTGATTTGCTAGGTTTCAGAAATTTATCAGTTGTTCCTTCCTTTGATTCGAAATTACCAAAAATATCATTAAAAAATGGTACATAGCGGTGTTATATCTAAGCGGTTTTTCTCCATGTAATGCATGAAGATATAAGCTACTGGATATGGCAGCGATTGTCCAATTGGAACATCTCTAATTTGCCTATAAAATAAGTAGAAGACATATATATGTTCATCATCTCCATGACATGTCTCATCGTCATTTTATTTCCTTCCTGAAAAATGTCCAGTGCTTTGGGTATTAGTATATTAGTGTACATTGACATTATATCTAAACTGGACAAAATATCGTTTTCATTTAGATCATTTTTTTCGACAATCTCAAACAAATCGTATAAATTCATTAAGTTATGATCTAAGAAGCATGAATATTTCCTTCGTCTATGAAATTTTATTTGTTGTGTAGTGTTAGACATGTACAATTATTCTCAATTTTTTGCCTAGTTTATGTATCTTTACTAAAACACACACATTGGACGCGACTGTATCTCTTTGTGTGACAGCGTTATCATGCGCTTGATCTAATTGTCTCCTAGAAATCAAGTTATTGACCAATAATTTAACATCTCATTGTAACTTATCTGTAGGATCTTGATGAATTTTAGCGTTTACCCCTATATTGTCTAGTTTTTCATACATTTCATCATTATAGTCAGATTGACTCATCAGAACTGTCGCTCCTCCTTTGTCTGCTTTCAAACACATCACACTGTTTGCTATTAACTCTTACCTGAGAATTTTTATTTCATAATTCGGTTTATATTTTTCCGTTAACAATGATGTGGCTATGTCTAATTCATACCTAACCTATCTTTGTCTGAGAGGAATTTTGCTGTTTTAACAGCCTCATTAATTATCTCATTTTTTGGTGATTTCTCAATTTGGATAGCCATACCGAGACTACAATTAAGCATTTCCAGCTGACTCTCACTAACTTTTAGTTTAGAAAGATTTACGACTTGGTTCGTTACAGCAGGACTAGTCCTTAATTTGGTCTGTCTATAGATGCCAAAATTTCCTAACTTTCTGTCATGTCCAATCTGAATCTTATTAATTTCTCTATTACGTGCACTATCAGTTAGTTTCTCTATAGATTCAAAATCATCAGAGTGCAAAAAGGAAAGTACCATTGATCTTGTTTTAGGTTTCTCTCTAATCAGGGAACATTTGCTTATTTCTTAATCGCCCATCAACGTATTCATTAGGTTCAAAGGCTTCTTTAGCATTTTAATGAGATGACAGTTTAAATTTAAAACATTTGGGAATTACGCATTGTTTTAAACATATTTTAGTAAAACGAATATTTTTCACTTGCTTTACTAATTGTTTTTTTATGTGATGATAGCGATTTTGCAACTTAACTGTTGTAGCACCGTATTTAGTACCTAAATAAGATTTAAAAGAAACATGTTGCGCGACAGTGAAAGGATCATTTACCTGATTTTCGGATTGCGTACCGAAATATTTGAATCCACAGTCATCATGATGATTTTTGCAAATATTTCGATTTCCGCGTACGGAAATCTTTTTCAATGCCAAACACATCACCCACTAAGTTGACAATCAGTATGTCAAGTGGAAATATTAGTTTAAACTGCCTCATTTATACTTGTTGTTAGATATCTTAAACATTACGTTTATTTAAAAAATGCTAAGAAAGTGTATGTTAAATTGGTTTGTGTAGTTGTCTACATGTATACACTCTTCGCAATGAGATTACAGTGATTTAATGACAATTACTGACAACTC
>JAQBSW010014066.1:0-12402 GCA_029291075.1 Eudiplozoon nipponicum
GGGGACCTTAAGAGGGCCTGGTCGTGCGTTCTCCTGAATTATACAGTGTGAAGATGACCTAGAGCCTTGGGTGGACTCTGGTTGTTGTTGCTCCCGTGGTCGAGTTGTAATCACGATGTGGATAACGTCGTTCAGGTTCTTACTTTACTTTACTTTACTGCGGCTGACTCCTTTTGGAGGATAAGCCGGCTCCAAGACATTTCATGGAGTTTCTTGGGAATTTGGTACAAGTGGTGTCCCCTCAATTGATTGGCTCGTCTCGCTGGTTGTATCGCAACAAGATGAGTCACGGATGTAGCCAATTGTTGGTGAAACTATCAAATCACCAGCGTAGGTATTGACAGCCGACAGAACGCACACGCGTAACGCAAAGCAGAATGCAACTGCGACAACTGACTTGCATGGTAAATTGCCGTGCTTAAATAGCATGCCATAGTAATATATGTCTAATTGCACATAATTGGTTAAACGGAAAGTTTCGCTTTTTTCTCATTGGTGCAACGTAAATAAAATTTAATTTAATTTACGCAATATGTCGGTCATTAATTTGTGTCGTAACAATATGTCGGTGAATTAATTGTAACGACGGAATTCGGAAGCCAGTCAGTTTCTACTCGCGTACTCTCCAACCAGTAGAAAAGAGGTACAACACTTTCGGTCGAGAACCTTCGGCATCCACTATCATCTCTGAAAAAAAGGAAAAATTCCTCTTCTGCGAGGCTAGATAAGAAAATGCATGACAGAGTTCGAACCAAGTTAAGCAAAAATATGATGAACCATAAGTGCTGGGCTTAAATATGCTTGTTGGTTGCTTCAACAATGATATGATGCCAGGTAACCACTAGGAATTACTACACAAATTGTTAGCTCTAGTGGTCGGTCATACCACGTGAGGCAAAATAGAGCAGTGTTAGTTTTAGAAGCCGCAGTGTGAAGAGTTCAAGGTAAATCGCCTCTAAATTGCCAGGTTCAAGTTAAAACCTAAACAGGTTGGATCATCGTCAATGTGTTTGTATACGACCAAAAGAGCTAGAGTGCTCGACGTTGTGGTCATGACATTTGTAGAGTGGTCTTTGTGCAATTGATGAATTTGAGATATGCATTGAAAGTGGCCCGTACCATGATATGAAGCTGATCACTACTTAGTGTTGCTACACGAAAGCGTTAGCTCTAAGTAGCTGGTCATACCAAAATAAGCAGTGTAATGTCATGTGTGAGAAATACATTATAATGTAAAAATATATACATTAAAATCAAAGGTAACTGCATAAAATATGTACACGAACATTGCCTCAGAGATGGCATAATACCAAAGAACTGTTCAAAAATGCTACACAACTGTTAGCTAAGAACAGCTGGTTATGCCACGTGAGACAAATACGAAAAATAACGTAAGGTTAAAAAAATTTTGATAGTTAATGTTAATGTTTAAAAAATCAATTACGCGTTATACAAAGCAGGATATTGATACTGTGGGCAGACGGAGCCTGAGACGTGTGTAGAAGGTTGAACGCTCTCAGGATCAGGCGGTTCGATAAACGGTTTCAATCTGTCTATGCTTACTGATGTCGGTGTAGCGCCTTGCATAATAATGAAGTATTTTGGCTGTCTGAGCAAAATCGGGTAAGGACCGCGATACTTTGGTTGTAGTGGTGCAACAGCATTATTGTTGCGAACGAGTATTCTCTTGCAGCTGTGGAGCTGTGGGTGAACGAAGACTGGACGAGGCGTGTGTCTCGGCTGCTGTTCAGACATGTTACCGAAATGAAGTCGAAGGCGGGTAGCTTCGTCTTGTGGGTCATCTTGTGCCGGTAGTAGACGTGGGAGCTGACTAGGCAGGCGTAGATCCATGCCATACAAGAGTTGTGACGCAGACGTTTTAATGGATTCACGAGTACGGGAACGCATGGCCAGCAGAACTAAAGGTAGTGCATCAACCCAGTTGCCATTAATGGACGAGGATGCTAAAGCAGCTTTGAGTTCCCTATGCATTCTCTTTACCATGCCATTAGCTTGGGGATGGTAGGCAGTCGTCTGGCGTAAGATGCATCCCATGTACCGCAAGGTGGTTTTGAAACGATCAGATGAGAAGCAAGTGCCTCTGTCCGTGATGACCTCATTGGGAACACCATAATTGGATATCTATGCAGAGATAAAACCGTTAGTTACTTCGTCTGCAGAAATGGTGCCAAGAGGTAATGCCGCAGGCCACCGTGTAAATCTATCGATCATAGTTCGAAGGTAGCTGAAACCTTGAGCCTTTGTCAGATGAACTATGTCGATGTGGACGATGGCTAGGCGAGAAGTAGATCAAAAATGTTGCAACTTAGAACGAGTGTGTCGTGTGATCTTGTTTTTCTGACAAATAGCACACTCTGAGACCCATCGTTTAACATTCTGCCTAAGTCTGTGACCCCAGAAACGATCTGTAAGAAGTCGGACAGTCGCTTGGCTTCCTGGGTGAGAAATTGAGTGAATTGAATCGAAAACTTTTCTCTGAAGGCTGGTCGGCAGAACTGGCTTGTTGGGCTGCGTACCCGTGAAGTAAACAATTGGTAAGCCTTCCCACAGACGACATATGAACTTGGTTGGGTGACGGGCTATTGATCTTTGAATGTGAATGTCACCGCCTTGTTCCGTTCGCAGGAGAGTTGGCGTTAGTGCAGGTTCACTGAGTGCCACGGAGTTGACAGTGAATGGTGACGGCGAAGGTGGTTGTAGAGAGACGTCTGGCCTGGACAGGGCATCTGCAATGAAGTTCTGTTTGCCCTTGACGTGAAAGATGTCAAATTGCCATTCGCTTAGACGAGAAAGCTGTCTTTCCACTCTGGCAGGGTACTTGGCGATAGATGAAGTTGCGTTTCGAAGTGCGCTAACTAGTGGTGCATGATCTGTGAAAACAACAAATCTGCTACTGCCAATGATGCTGATAAAATGGCGCACTGCGTCGTGGATGGCGAGAGGTTCTCGACCGAAAGTGTCGTACCTCGTTTCTACTGGTTGGAGAGTACGCGAGTAGAAACTGACTGGCTTCCGAACTCCGTCGATCTCTTGTTCCAACGTGGCTCCAATAGCGAATTCAGAAGCATCTGTCGTGAGTAGAAATGGCTTTTCAAAATCTGGATGTGTTAGCATTGTGGCATTTGCTAACGAGTTGATAGCAAGTCGAAGTAATTCCTCGTCTTCGGATGACCAAGCAATGATGGAATTCTTGCTAAGTCCTTTTCGGTTCCGCAGGTGCCTGCACAAAGGATAAAGTTGTTTTGAAAGGCCCCGAAGGAACTTGCGATAATAGTTTAGTTTTCCCAGGATTTGCTGCAACTCGCTGACAGTCCTTGGTGACTTGATGTTCTTGATTGAATTCGTCTTTGACGGCAACGGTTGAATACCTTGGACCGTGATACGATGCCCTAAGTCAAATTTATTTATACCAAAAAAATCAGAACAATAATCAATATCCTGGCGCGGTCGCCAATTTTGTAAACGCCCCGGCTTCAAGAAAATGCCGTACGACGTTAAAAACTCGGTTAAGGTGCTCTGAATAGAGATTTGTTACTGATAAGAGGCCCTTAAGAGGGCCTGGTCGTGCGTTCTCCTGAATTATTCAGAGTGTGAAGATGTCCTAGAGCCTTGGGTGGACTCTGGTTGTTGTTGCTCCCGTGGTCGAGTTGTAATCACGATGTGGATAACGTCGTTCAGGTTCTGCAATTAATTGGCTCGTCTCGCTGTTTGTACCGCAACAAGATGAGTCACGGATGTAGCCAATTGTTGGTGAAACTATCAAATTACCAGCGTGGGTATTGACAGCCGACAGAACGCACACGCGTAATGCAAAGCAGAATGCAAATGCGACAACTGACTTGCATGGTAAATTGCCGTGCTTAAATAGCATGCCATAGTAATATATGTCTACTTGCACACTATTGGTTAAACGGCAAGTTTCGCTTTTTTCTCATTAGTGCAACGAATATAAAATTTAATTTAATTTACGCAATATGTCGGCCATTAATTTTGTAACGACACAAATCAATGGCCGACATATTGCGTAAATTAAATTCAAATTTATTTACGTTGCACCAATGAGAAAAAAGCGAAATTGCCGTTTAACCACGTTTAACCAATAGTGTGCAAGTAGACATATTGCATGCTATTTAAGCACGGTAATTTACCATGCAAGTCAGTTCGTCGTATCTGCGTTCTGCCTCGTGTTACACATGTGCGTGCTGTCGGCTGTCAATACCTACGCTGGATATTGATTTGTTTCACCAACAATTGGCAACATCCGTGACTCACCGTGTTGCTCTTCAACCAGCAAGACGAGCCAATTAATGCAGAACTTCAACGAAGTTTTCCACATCGTGATAACAACAGCAGGAACCACAACCAGAGTCCACCCAAGGAACAGAACATCAACTTACATATATATAACTTACGAGAACGCCGCCAAGGCCCTGTTAAGGGCCCCCTATCAGTAACTAATCTCTATTCAGAGCACCTTAACCGAGTTTGTAACGTCGTACGGCATTTACTTGAAGCCGGGGCGTTTACAAAATTGGCGACCGCGCCAGGATATTGATTGTTATGATTTTTTCCATTCAACTTTGGAAAATAACAATACTTTGGCATCAAAGGCCAACGGGGCCTCTGTTCATCTTTTCTACGTACAAAACACGCTTTTGTTCTGCGCTCATTCAACTGTGGAAGCTGTTTGTGGGTAAGCGTTTCGTTAAAGTATACATTTTCATATTGCTTATAAATTTATGCTTTTAAGATCCCGTAAGATTGTTAAAATGTCAGGTCCAATTTTAGATATTGATGTTCCTGTTTGGGATAGGAGATAGTGAGCTATTCTTTATGCGCGTAGACTCCGCTTTCTCCCCGTTTCCTGATTATGACAGTCATCAAAAACTGTCGAAGGTTTTTGCTAAACTACCTTCTGAATTGCAGCGACGGATTTATCCTAAGCTTGAGGCCATTAGGAAGCTACCTAATCCCATTTTGGGCCTACAAAACGAGGTAGAATCCTTGCTTGGACCCACGGAAACTGAGCAGATAATAAACAAATATGCGCAGTTAGATATGCCAAATCTTGGCCCCATTAGAAATACTGAGGGAATTACGGAAACGTTGGTATAAAACCAACATTTCTGACCATGAGGCTAAGGTTGTTTTTATTAACAATCTTCCCCAAACATTAAAACTCTTTGCCAGACAGCTCCCCAACACTCTCTCTATAGATGACTTATCTGAGAGATGTGAGTTAGAATATAGGGTTTTGGAACCCAAAGTGAATCCATCATCCTTTTCTTCACCCCCGCAAGATGATAGAATCTCCTCCTTAGAGAGAACAGTGGCGAACATGGCCAAAGTTCTAGAAGGATTGGCCATTACCAAATCCGAGCTAAATCAAGTGAATGCTCGACCAAAATTCGTTTCCAAGTCAAATTATAATGGTAGGCGGCGATCGAGATCTCCGCAATCCTTTAATAAATATGCTCCAAAGAACTGGTGTTATAACCACCAGAAGTTTTTTTATGCTTGCCAAGTTTGTCTTTGTCGTTCCGAAGAATTTCCGAATGAGTGTCAATTTCCACAGCTGACGGAGAGGACAACAGACCGCAGGCACAAGGGTGCATCAGTATCGGGAAACGTCTGGCGCAGGAAGTAGAAGACCGTACTTTCTGCACATCAACGGCATCAACGGCGCTACAGGGAAGAAGCCAACTACAATCCGACATCCCTGTCGACTCTTTTCGTCCACGCCGAATTTTTCACATAGAGAACCAAATGGACAACGCCGGTCGCAATCACCAGCCTATTTGTTTGCATGACCCGGCCAAACAGCCCAACGAACTTCTGCACCTTCTTGATTTCAAAACTGGCGAAGAGTTCATCGTAGACACAGGTGCGGCAGTCTCAGTTCTCAAAGGTGATTCAATGGCCGAGATGTCGCTAGGCGTTCTTCTCGCAACAGCTACAGGCGAGCCCATACCAACTTATGGCTGCCAATACCGCACACTCAACATAGGTCTACGACGTGAATTTTCCCACAACTTCATCATTGCCAAGGTCCCACATAATATAATAGGCCTTGATTTCCTTCTAAAATTTCGGCTCATTGTTGATCTTGCCAATCAAATGATCATCGACCCCTCCACCGGACTTGAACAAAGTTTTTGGACACTTGCCTCCGAGCGTTTGGAGTTACAGGTCATTCAGCCAACCCCAGTGCATCATTCAGCAGAGATATCAGCAGCTCTTCGAAAATACAAATCGCTTTTTGATCTTAACAAGTCAGAGCTACGAGTCTCCAACACGATGCATCATATCGTCACAGAAGGACAACCTATTGCACTCAAGAAGCGACCACTGGCTCCTGCTAAGCTGAAAGCTGCCCAAGAAGAATTCTCAAGGCTTTTGGAAGAGGGAATCATCAGACCATCGAAAAGTTCATGGGCGTCACCACTGCACTTAGTCTCAAAATCAAACGGATCGTACAGAGCCTGTGGAGACTACCGTAAGCTAAATTCAGTGACAAAATCTGATGCATATCCTATTCCAAATATCAACACTTTACTTGAAAAACTCAACGGCAGCAATTTCTTCTCAGTGATTGACCTCAGACAAGCGTACCATCACATCCCGGTAGCACCAGAGGATACCGAGAAAACTGCAGTCATCACTCCATTTGGCCTTTTTGAATATCTTAACATGCCTTTTGGACATAAGTATGCTACTCAGACATTTCAGAGATTCATGGACAACATACTTCGCGACGACTCTGCTTATTGTATGTCATATCTCGATGACATTATGGTATTCAGTCCAGATCTAGAATCTCATGCGAAACATCTACGAAATGTCCTCTCACGCTTATCCAACCACGGACTCAAGATCAACTGTGACAAGACGCAGATTGCAACTTCATCCGTCGACTTCTTAGGGCATCATATCACGGCCCAAGGTATTCAACCGTTGCCGTCAAAGACGAATTCAATCAAGAATATCAAGTCACCAAGGACTTTGAGCGATTTGCAGAAAATCCTGGGAGTACTAAACTATTATCGCAAGTTCCTTCCAGGCCTTTCAAAACAACTTTATCCTTTGTGCAGGCACCTGCGGAACCGAAAAGGACTTAGCAAGAATTCCATCATTGCTTGGTCATCCGAAGACGAGGAATTACTTCGACTTGCCATCAACTCGTTAGCAAATGCCACAATGCTAATGCATCCAGATTTCGAAAAGCCATTTCTACTCACGACAGATGCTTCTGAATTCGCTATTAGAGCCACTTTGGAACAAGAGATCGACGGAGTTCGGAAGCCTATCAGTTTCTACTCGCGTACTCTCCAACCAGTAGAAACGAGGTACGACACTTTCGGCCGAGAACTTCTCGCCATCCACGACGCAGTGCGCCATTTTATCAGCATCATTGGCAGTAGCAGATTTGTTGTTTTCACAGATCATGCACCACTAGTTAGCGCACTTCGAAACGCAACTTCATCTATCGCCAAGTACCCTGCCAGAGTGGAAAGACAGCTTTCTCGTCTAAGCGAATGGCAATTTGACGTCTTTCACGTCAAGGGCAAACAGAACTTCATTGCAGATGCCCTGTCCAGGCCAGACGTCTCTCTACAACCACCTTCGCCGTCACCATTCACTGTCAACTCCGTGGCACTCAGTGAACCTGCACTAACGCCAACTCTCCTGCAAACTGAACAACGCGGTGACATTCACATTCAAAGATCAATAGCCCGTCACCCAACCAAGTTCATATGCCGTCTGTGGAAAGCTTACCAACTGTTTACTTCACGGGTACGCAGCCCAACAAGCCAGTTCTGCCGACCAGCCTTCAGAGAAAAGTTTTCGATTCAATTCACTCAATTTCTCACCCAGGAAGCCAAGCGACTGTCCGACTTCTACAAATCTGCTACTGCCAATGATGTTGATAAAATGGCGCACTGCGTTTTTCTCGATTGTGTAACGTAAATAAATTTGAATTTAATTCTACGCAATATGTCGGCGATTGATTTCGTGTCGTTACAGGTGCAACGTAAATAAAATTGAATTTAATTTACGCAATATGTCGGCCATTAATTTGTGTCGTTACAATATGTCGGTGAATTAATTGTAACGACACAAATTAATGGCTGACATATTGCGTAAATTAAATTCAAATTTATTTACGTTGCACCAATGAGAAAAAAGCGAAATTGCCGTTTAACCACGTTTAACCACGTTTAACCAATAGTATGCAAGTAGACATATTGCATGCTATTTAAGCACGGTAATTTACCATGCAAGTCAGTTGGTCGTATCTGCGTTCTGCCTCGTGTTACACATGTGCGTGCTGTCGGCTGTCAATACCTACGCTCGTATATTGATTTGTTTCACCAACAATTGGCAACATCCGTGACTCACTGTGTTGCTCTTCAACCAGCAAGACGAGCCAATTAAGGCAGAACTTCAACGAAGTTGTCCACATCGTGATAACAACAGCAGGAACCACAACCAGAGTCCACCCGAGGAACAGAACATCAACTTTTAAAAAAATCCCACGGCGCGCGCGGTTTGAAATGGCTCTAATTTTGTCGCATCTTGAGAAAATCGTTTCAGAACTTCAGAACTCAGTGAAGGAGCTGAAGGATGAGAATAATCGTGTCATGAATAAAGTGTCAAAACTGGAAACAGACGTTGAAGTGTATACGGCAAAATTGGAATTAGCAGAAAAGAAAAATGAATCTTTAAGCGCGCAAATTGTTCAATTGACTGATGTGTTAAATACGAAATTAGATAATTTAAAGACTGATGTTCAGCCATGGGTTGAGTTGGCTGAAATAACAGTGGAAAATGACTCATCAATCAAGAATAAAATAACAGGCGAAGAGATAATAAACATATTAGCGAATGAAGTATCAGCGCGGATTAGTAAACAAGAACAGCTAATTTTATTTAATCTTGATGAGAATGCTGATGTGAATGATGTCGAGAAATTAAATATCCTCATAAAGGATGAGACGCATGCTGATATTGCTAAATGTTTTAGAGTTGGAAAAAGATCCAATCGTCCTAGACCGGTGGTAATAAAGTTAACAAAGAGGCCAACAAATATACAGATTGAGGCCATCAATAAAAGGAAAGGTGAGAGTCCGAGTTTTAATAGCATACATATTGGTCGTGATAAAACATTTCTCCAACGAAAGTTGGCAAAAGCAAAAAAGCTAAAGAACAACCAGGAGCGGAGTCCACCTACTTCTGACTACGACATTATAAGAAATTTAACAAGAGAAGATACGAAATCAAAAAACGAAGTATCGTTAGTAAATGTTGTGGACAGCGGGGGGAGAGGAAGTATGGCTTCGAGGCCCGGAAAACGAATAGTAAAGAAGCCAATAAGGTTGAATCAGTAATAGTCGACACTTGTTTAGATAAGTCGATTTCTACATTTAATTTATTTTATGCTAACTTTCGCAGTGTTAAGAATAAGAACTTTTTGCTGTCTAATTTTATATTAAGTAACGACTTTGATTTTATAATATTATCTGAAACTTGGCTTAATAAGGATATTAAAAGTCATGAATTTGATATTCCTCAATATTCTTTATTCAGAAAGGACAGATCGCTGGATAAAAGAGGTGGAGGAGTACTCATTTATAGTAAATCGGTATTTAAGGCGAAAATTTTACATATTAGTGATGATAATGCTATCATTGATTTCCTATCTATACAATTTGATAATCTGATCTTAACAGCGGTTTACAGACCGCCGTATGCTACTTTATTTGATGATCAAACATTTACCAATTCTCTTCAATCTATCTTTGACCACCATGGCTATAATGTAGTGGTAGGTGACTTTAATAAGTTACAGGACTGTGAAATAACCAATTTTTTTTCTAACCATGATCTCAAGCAGATTATAAAGGAATCAACTAGAGGTTCGCAATGCTTAGATCATGTATACTTAGAAATTGAAATGGTAAAATCGCACAGTTATGATGTTGTCAATTATTTCAAAGAATTGGATCACAAACAAATTATTTTACAATGGAACATCTTGAGTGGCATAACACAGAAACTAAGTTTTGAAAATGCACACGTGCACTGTTCCAGAATCAACTGGAATTTTTTTAGAGAATTAAGTATACTGATTGATTATGAGAGTTTTTATTTCTTGAATACTGATGAATTTGTTTCTTCTGTTTCATCGTTATTATCTATTTTATTTCAGGCAGCTACGTTTACGGACATTATACCGAAACGAATTAATAGGAAACTGTGTAAACTAAGAATTAAACGAGATAATATAATAAAGTGTAGTCTTATTAATAGTATTAAACAAATGAGATTAGATTCCATTGATAAGGAAATTAATTCATCACTGCTAATAATCCGTCAAAGATCAGAACGAATTATTTTGGCCAAAATGAAGAGTAATCCTAGATTAGGATTCAAACTCCTCACAGATTACAGTAAATACAAGGAAAAGTTAAAGCTTATTCTACCTGTGGATAAAACTGAGTATGGATTTCTCTGTGAATTGGAGGAAGTATTTGGCAATTTGATATGCAATCCACAGAATGGAAGAGATTTTATAGAACCATCTGATTCTTTGGGAGACCAGGAACCAGGACTTGTTATTGACAGTGATGAATTGATAAAATTGATGTTAAAAATCAAATCAAAGAAACAAAAAGATCACCTTGGTATTTCGATTGATAATTTGCTTCAATTACCTTTAAAATTTATGAATGTACTCTGCAACTTTATAAACATAATTTTAAAGAATGGGAAATTACCAATTGATATACTAACGATAGTAGCTAAGCCGTTGCCAAAAGTAAGTAAGCCAACGTGCGCCAGTGATTATAGATTAATCTCTATTATCCCTTCGTTTTTTAAGATAATAGAACGATTGATACTTGATCATTTAGAACGTCAGCTTCCGGCTGATTTTGACTTATGTCAACATGGCTTTACGAAAGGTAGATCGACAACTACTAATCTGCTTTCCATGTGGAAACATGTAATTACATTAGACGAGAATAAGTTAGATGCCTTAATTGTATTCATAGATATCTCAAAAGCTTTTGACACTATATCTTTTGATGCTATTTTGAATGCGATTAGTTTGTTAAACATTGATCCGAATATTTTTAGATTACTCAAATACTATCTATATAATCGCCAAATGAGTATTCAAGTAAACGATTTGATATCAAAATCGAAACGAGTAACGAGTGGAGTTCCACAGGGATCGAGCTTGGGGCCAATTTTATTTAAAATTGTATTTGCACATTTGGAAACTAAGATCCTTAACGGTCGAGTTTGCAAATTCGCTGATGATTTAAAAATAATCTTCCCAATTGATCCAAAGAATGTCGAATTCTCAAAAAATAATGTGACATTAGATTTGTATGATTTGAGCAAATATTTGATTAAATTAGGACTGAGAATTAACAATAAAAAGACGAGAGCTTTAAAAATAGGTAACAGAACAAACTTTCATTATGTGTATTTTCATGATGCTGTGATTAATGATGTGTTTGAGATTAAACTTATGCATGAAATTAAGGATCTAGGCATAACTATTCAATGTACAGCTTCTGCTGGGAGACATATTGAATGTATAGTAGGCAGTGCCAAGAAAAGATGGGCACTAGTAAATCGGAATATCTTATCAAATGATATAAAACTTCAAATGTATATCATATGGATTAGACCAGTACTCGAATATGCTGTCGCTACTTGGAATCCATTAAAAAATGGTTTGTCCGGTAAGATAGAAGCTGTACAAAGAAAAGTTGTGAAACATATTAGTCCTACTTCTTGCACTATATATGCCTCTAGATTACAGTTTGTATCATTGCAATCATTGTGGTTTCGGAGGATGTGCTATTGTATAAAAGTTTTCCATTTGAACCAGTGGACCGGTGCATATATGACTCCGATAAGAAAGAGTCATGAAGTTGGAACTAGATCTGGACATTTGGCTATATCTCCTCCTTTGGTGGGGAAAGTAGCGAGCAAGTTATTCTCTTTCTCAAAAATCTACAAAATTTATAACCAATTGCCGAAGGGGCTTAGAGAAATGCCTCCATCTAAGATGTCTTTTCAAATTTTATCTACTGAACTTGAAAAATTCTGCAATCCTGCTGAATTTTTTTATTTTGATTATGATAATACTTTCTCATGGTTGAATAAAAGACAAGGATAATTGTTATCGGAAACAGTTTTTCTTGAAATTTTTATTTCCCAGTTTTGTTTTATTATAATTGAAATGTTATGCACTATATCTTCATGTTAGTTAACATTACATACGATCAATTGCTAGTCATGGTTCTCAATTATTGCATAATTTAACACTCGATATATACCTCAATTGTTCCTAATTTGATGATG
>JAQBSW010014067.1:0-12401 GCA_029291075.1 Eudiplozoon nipponicum
ATTGTACTTCGTTCAGTTACGTATTGCTAGAGTCAACGTCATATAAAATCTTCAAAGAATGGAAAAATGCGAAACTGGATCTATCTACATTAAATAGTCTGTGTTTTGACGAACACAGGCTGAATTCCAGTTGTTTTGTTTCTTGATACCTGATCTATGTTTTGCGATGTGAATGCAAAGCCAACTCGCAATATAAAATATGCACCATGCATGTAAGTGATAACGATAAAATTGTTTTGAAAATAGGCTTAATTCCACAAATTAGAGAATTACAACTCATACAGAACGTGCATATAATTAAACGAACATTGGTTGCGCGGGTGGTGATTACAATTATTATAATCAAGGTTGCGGTCTTGATATAAACACCTTACCCATTAATTACTTACATATGTCAGTATAAACTAAGGATTGTATAGTGTAGAAAAGGCAATTCATTCAGAGTAGAACGTATTCTACTCTAGCAAAGCCTCTTACTCTGTCCTAAATCAGCATCAATTATAACATTTCGTGACAATAATAATTCTTTACTTGAGCTAATTTCCATCTATGAATCATGAAATCTATGTTTTCTAGGCGTGGTTTTGATCCATAGATTAATAAGCAATGCAGTTTACTTGATTTTCTTACCTGAGTTTGAGTTAACCCCAATTCCGACGCTAGACTTGCTCGTTCCGTCAAATTGAGATACTGCGATTGAGCAAAGCGACGATTCAAAGCCTGCAATTGCCATACCGAGTAGATAGTACGCGGTTTACGCAGTTTTTTGCTACGCAAACTATTTCCACTGACATGGCCAACTCCAGCTGTAATGCCCACGTTTGCAGCCGACATCGGGATACCCGGTGAAAATCTGGTATGATGTGGGGAATTCAGAACTGAGTGCGGTTGCTGGTGGAGGAGATGCTGATGGTTTTGACTAGCTTGAGGTTGATTTTGATGAAGACTCCGATTATGAGTTTGAGCTTGAAGACGAGGGTTAAAATGCTGAAAGATTTGACGATGTGGCTCCTGACGATAGGAAGGAAATATCTGAGGATTCTCATTCGAATAAGGAAATGATTGCTGCGACTGATTTTGCGGTCGTTGGTATTTCTGTTTCAGGTCATAATTGTCTGCATTTGAGGTATTTAAGACAGAAAATAATATAACGGTTATTAGTCAAAATTACCTTACCTTCTTTAGCTTAAACAAACGTTGATTGCGGCAGATTGGCTCAGTAGTTAGAGTCCGAACTAGACGTGCCCAGGTTCGAGCCCTATCAGCGGAAAATTCTGAACAGTATGTGAAGTTTTCAATAAAGACCAAACCGGGCCATTGGATGAATTACCTTTTTCTACATTATAAAATACTTAGTTTATACTGACAAATATATGTATCTAATGGGACAGGTGTTTAAATCAATATCCAAACCTTCATTTAAATAATTATTATCACTGCCAGCGCAGCCAATGTCCATTAAATTATTAAAATGCTCAGTTAAATTTCACTTCTCCAGATAGTTTGGTGTACGCTCTACAATAGCAGATTTGAGATAGTTAGTTGCAACTTTAGGTTCATAAAAAAAGCCCTATAGGGTTCACCTAAATGGAAGTTTAACCGAGAAACATTAGTTAGTATATAACTGTAAAGTGTGTGAAGTGTGAGGTAGAATGCTCTGTAAACTGAGTAACAGATTCTAGAGCAGTCGCGCCCAGGTTGAAGCCCAATAAGGATGAAACCGGTCTACAGAGTGAACTGTCTTTCATTTATCTTTTTTGACAATTGGAGGAGTGCACAATCTGTATAAACGTATTTATAATTGTAGACACTATTTACATGTGTAAATCAGTTAGTCGTTTTTGATGAATAACATGAAATAATTTATATTATTTTCACAAGGCAAAACTATTATTCTTAGTAGTGGAAACATGACAAAGTAAATTAAAATTGTGCTAACGACGGTAATCGTTGCCTCATGTGCACATTCTAAGGTCGATGCAAATGCTGCCAAGGATAAATTAGTGATACATCAATGAATGCCACGATCGTGTAATAAGCACCAATTCTTTAAAACCATCGAAATTGTTGGATTGCCAATTATTGCTGACATTTAGTGATTAGCATTAAAGGTGTTGAAGCCTCCAGAGTTACGGGACCGGTCAGCACCCAGTCATCAAGCAGAGTGATACAGTGTGTACCTGGAAATGCGGATCAATCTGCATATTGTTGAACTACCATTAAGAATAAACTAACCACAAAAAGAATATCGTGCACAGGGCTTTATGGTCAGAATATCTCTTGATATATTTGGATGCATATTTTCAAGAAAATTTTTAAAACAACATCAGTTCACAGCAAAAATGACCAAGTTATGAAGCATTTACGTATTATGAATTACTCACCTCGTAGCTAATTAGTTCAAATAAGACAACAAACAAATATCGAATTCAGCACGAACAAACAGTATAAACTCATATATACACGCGTTTCATGCTTACTGGTGACTGATTAGTAGGAACCCGGACAATCAAACAATTGTATTTCTGTATGACATTTTTAACAATAATTGATTGCGCGGGTGGTGGTAACAATTATTTAAATCAAGTTTGCGAGCTTGAAGTAAACATCAATCCCATTGTATTTAACCAGTCGTCGAACAATATAACAAAACTACCGCCAGCAGCAACGCACTGACGCGTTTCGACCTTCTATGATCATCATCAGAGTACGACGGAAAACTGACTATCGAGGATCAAACATGTTTGCATCTCTCGTTTCATTCATATAAGTACTAAGCTACGATCTAATGCTATAAATGCACTATACATCTTATTTCATTAGGGAGTTATACAAACAAATTTAAATGTATAATTAAATCCGAGCATAGTACTATAATTCGATGCATATTGACGTAATAAATTAATATAGGAATACGAAGCAAATGTGCTTCGGTCCAAGATCCGATTCGAGCTATTGTCGCAGCAAATTCTTGTAGCCACTTGACGAGTTCACAATAAGAACGAATCTGGTCTGATTGATACGCTTCTCTTGCTTATTTTGTACTGACATCATATATATAATCAAAATCCTTCCATAAAATTTTAATTTAATATCACATTCCAGAGTGTCATGGTGTCTGTTAGATATTGAAAGGTGTGAGTGGCTACGTCTAACTTTAGGTTGAAATAAATGTCAAAAAGGCTTGAGCTAAACGAATGGTCAGCAAAAACAGAAGCTGTTATGTAACTTAAAACTGCATGTAATATGATTCCGGGGTGATGTAGTAAATGAGGGCAAACAAATGTGCCCACGTTTCGAGCTTCGGCTGCACAAAATGCTGACGAGTACCTGACGAGTTCCCACTAATGACCAAACCGGTCTAAATGATGTATTAAACGAACATTGGTTGCGCGGGTGGTGATAACAATTATTATTATAATCAAGGTTGCGGTCTTGATATAAACACCTGACCCATTAATTACTTACATATGTCAGTATAAACTAAGAATTGTATAGTGTAGAAAAGGCAATTCATCCAGTAGACCGGTTTCGTCCTTATTGGGAACTCATCAAGTACTGGCCAGAATTTGCCGCGGACAGGATACGAACCTGGGCACGTCTGCTTCGGAATCTGGTAGTGTAGTGTGCGGCAGGATAGCTTAGTGGTTAGAGCACCAGATTCCGAAGCAGGCGTGCTTAGGCTTGAGCCCTGTCCACAGCAATTTTTGTCCAGTACATGATGAGTTCCCAATAAGGACGAAACCGGTCTACTGGCTGAATTGCCTTTTCTACACCATACAATTCTTAGTTTATACTGACATATGTGAGTAATTAATGGGTCAGGTGTTTATATCAAGACCGCAACCTTGATTATAATAATAAATGATGTATTGTATTTGCTACTTTATGCAATACTTGGCATATATTGAAAATGAACACAAATTCTTATATATATATATATATATATATATATATATATATATATATATATATATAATGCTAAAAATGATTAAAACGTGCATAGAATTTATGCAGTCTATCAGAAATTGTTTTTGAACACTTAGAATCCAATCAGAATTCCTATTATATGCAGTGCATTAAATCAATTTTCTCAATTAACCTAAGATGGGATACCTCTTGCATCGAATTTTTATGATATCAATTCGAGGTTTGGGCTCGAATGAACAATTATACATGATTCGATAAGCTCCTTACTATGTTATATCTTGGTAAATTTCCGATAGTACAGTCAACAACGCAATGTTATCATGAAAATCTTATCATTTATGCAAAAACAGAATTTATTCACAACTCAGTGATAACAATCCAATTAGTACGCGCATTTATGGCTTGTGCATGGCAAGTAGGTGCAATCGTGTGTTGGTTAAATGATTCGGTTATATCAACTCTCCAGTAATCAGTAAAGTTTTATAACATGGATGCACATATAATTAAATGGACGCACATATTTAGAGCTTTCCTACAAACACTACTATGTCACGTGCCATGAACAAGTGATGGAGGCAAGTATTATTGACGTTCGAGGCATTATAGTGCACACGAAAAAATAATGTGGTACTCGTATTTACTTGACACAAAAAATATGTTTGCCTATTTTACTGAATAAATAGCGCAGAAAATCTGTACTATAAGTAGCAGATTAAAAAAATTCACGTCTATTAAATTTCGTAACTTTCGTATACCTTTTAATGAAGAATGGTTTTGTGGGTAGAATTTATGTGTAAATAGATACTTCTTTGAGCACGTTGTATAAACTCCAAACATCAAATTATATTCAATACAAAGAAAGTTGATCAGATAAGCTATGTTGTGTAGGGGCTTATAACCAGTTAGTGTATGGATTTACTGGAGTAACAGGTGTTCAGAAATAACTGTAATTCTCAATTTCGGTGAACTATAGCATATATTGATATCCATCATGTTAGTACCATGTACCTTTTCGGTACTATAATGTTGGTATCAGTTACTGACACAATAGCCATAGTGTTAGTATCCTTTACAGACTCGGTATATATATTATATAGTGTGAGTTAGCGTTGAAGTCGCATTGTCGTAGACTTTATATGATGTTAGCTTCACTATTGCAGGTTTACACATTCGTCTAGGAGATTGTACCGTCCTATTATTCCACATTCTTCTACCAAATATATAGTGGTTAAAGGGCGTAATACCGGCTCCTACTGATGAGTCGCCAGTAAGCACGAAACGAATGTGCATGAGATTATACTTTCCGTTCATGCTGCCTTTGGTTTATCCTTCTGGTCACAACTGAACTAATTTGTTACTAGGTTCGCAAAAACCTAATACATACATCCAACTATCTTGTTTACTTTCTCTTTCTTCAGCAAATATAATAATTTATCTAGACGCTTTGGATTAAATGTATGACATTTTATTTTCTATGTTGTTGTATTATATATTATTAAGAATCATAGGAAAACAGTAGTGCTAAGAATCAATACGGATTCAAATGTTTAATTTATAATATACCATCGGTGTACGAAGAACGTGTAAATTCAGCTTCCTTGTACACAAATTCTGCAGGAGTCACCGACAGGTCATCGCTGTAGGCTGAGTTAAACACCGTTAAGGATAACGGGGTTGACACCATACTGCTGATGGGAATCGAAGGCATATCGGGTGTAGGATAACTGGCGGACACCACATCATTTATCATTGGCGTTGACCTCTTCAATTCATCAACTGAGCATGCTGCTGATGACGGTGAAGATGAAGACGGCGATGATGTTGCGGCCGCTACAACTGCTGACGTTGACATGGATAACGAGGATGAGTGAGACGATGATGGAGAGTGGCTGGACAAAAGATGTGACGAATCAACCGTTGACAAGTTGTGCGGTCTCAGGTCCTCTGCCTCGACGCACGTGTGCCTCGGCTGAGAGTCCTTTTCGCCATCGCTCTTTTGGCCCATGCCTATTGCACACGAATAGTATGAATTGTTTTCACGCTGCTCAGGAGAAACTTCAAGTTGATGATGTTGATGGTAAGGAGATGGTGATTGTGAGACTGCTTTAGTATGTGCGTATTGGTGTGTTGTCTGACCAACACCATTAAATTCACTGTCTAGTGCAGGTTGGAATGTTGGTTGGTGTACAACTGCATAATTGGCCAACGGTATATTACCGTTTGATTGTTGAATTAGCGAGGAAGTGAGGCTCTGGTGGCAATATTTCCCATCTAATGATGTATCTAAAAGTTTAATAAAAAAATTAAATTATTTTATTTTTGTTTATGTGAATTTCATACATACATACAATGAGATTGGTGTCTATGTCAAGTTCGCAATCTAGATCTAAAGAACTTTTTTGATTGCCGTGTTAAACGTTCATTGATTGAGCAGAAGGAGGTAACAATTATTTGAAACAAGGTTTCGATCATAATATAAACAGAAATTTCATTATATATATCGGTATGTAACTCAAGCTCGCGTCCTTGATTAAAATGATGGCTTGGATAGTCGATTTATCTTTGAATTTTAAAATATGACAATAAAACATTTTCAACGCCCCAGATGTGAAAAGGCATTTATTGAAGTTGCATGAATAGGTCGTGGCTCGGTACTAGCGTTCATTTAAAAAAAAATGGTCATTCTCAACTCAAAGCGGAGATTAGATTCCGAGGGCGTGGCGGATATATAAGTCTGAACACACCCATGTAAACGAGAGTATAATATGTAATCTCATTGAATCATGCGTTTTTTGCCTACAAGCTGCTTATAGGTAGGATCTGACATTAAGTTCTAAATGCATATTTATATAATTGCGTTATTTGCGACCATATAATAGTCAAGATCGCAACTTTGATTTAGGCAATATAATAGTCAGTCTCTGAAATAGTAATTCACAATGTGATGTCAATATTATTCACGTGCTCTATATTTTATGTATCGACGCTTTGAATGTTATCAATTCCATGATTTGGAACCAATATCATCTAAATATTGCTTAAAAGAGTAAATAAGTTGCGAAACTGGATTTATCAAAATTGCCCGTTCTTTGTTAGTCAAAACACAGATCAGGTAATCATCTAAAGTGATACTAGGTGCACCATGCCTATTGCATATATGCATTTGTATTTCTTTTTCGCTACCAAGAATGTTTCAAATGAGAAACTCTTCATTGATTACACTATTATTGGCGTTTCGGGCAATAATTGAAAAAAAAGCAACTAACTAATGTGCACGTGTTTATACTTTCATTTCATGCTGTATTTGATTTATCCTTCTGGTCATATTTGAACTAATTTGTTATTAGGTGCACAGCACCAAATGCACAAAAGCATAGTCCTGTTGGTAGAATATGGCCTGGAACAGATCTACTTCGATGTATTTTCCCCAAAACCGAAAACGTAATCATCTATTCTGCTTTGTAAGTCGATTATCTGGCTTCTTACAGTATTTAACTGTTATATATTGCATTGAATGATGTCATGCTTAACGCAAAATGTGATAACTGATATCGATCAAGGCCAGAGTGTAAGGATTTACTGAAGTAACAGGTGTTCAGAAATTGTTGTAATTCTCACTTTCGGTGTACTATAGCATAAATTGATATTCATCATGTTAGTACCATGTACCTTTTCGGTACTATATGTTGGTTTCGGTTACTGACATAATAGTCATAGTGTTGGTATCATTTACAGACTTGGTATATATATTATTTAAGTGAGTTAGCGTTGAAGTCGCATTGTCGTAGACTTTATATGATGTTAGCTTCACTATTGCAGGTTTACACATTCGTCTAGGAGATTGTACCGGCCTATTATCCAACATTCTTCACCCAAATATATAGTGGTAAAAGGGCGTAATACCGGCTCCTACTGATGAGTCGCCAGTAAGCATGAAACGAATTTGCATGAGATTATACTTTACGTTCATGCTGCCTTTGGTTTATCCTTCTGGTCACAACTGAACTAATTTGTTACTAGGTTCGCAACACCTAATACATACTTGCATATCTGGATTCTTGTCAAATGAAAGTTGGAAAAATACGCAATAATGCAAGTTAAAGTGTGGTATTTCACTAAAAAATATTTGTACCTTTTATGACTCTTACTCAGTATTAGTCTATTCGAAGAACCCGTATGCTGTCTTAAAACCTCCATATCAACTAAGAAACCGATTCACAAAATATATTATCTCACCGAAATACGAATAGTTTAGCAAGGACACTGCAGGTTATTTTCAAGTGTTCAGATATTGGCTACTATCTCGAGATATGAATGTTCAAACTATTTGTATCCTGTTTGATTGAAATCATTACGAAGGTGTGACTTTAAGATAAGGCAATTTGTGACACGTATGGTTAGCATCAGCACATCTTAGTTGCAGTATCCTGACAGGCCTTTATTGGGCCGAAAATAATTTTACTACCAGAATTACTGGCTTCTATTCACGAGAAATTAGCTACCAAAAGCACCTAACACAACACCACCTACCTTCGCATCTACCCCCCTCCCTACCTCTACTACTAGTACTACTACTACTACTACTACAACTACTATAACTATTACTATTACTATTACTACTAGCATTACTACTACTACTACTACTACTACTACCTATACTACTACTTCTACTACTACTACACTACTACTACTATGTAATAATAATAATAATAATAATAATAATAATAATAATAATAATAATAATAATGCATTATATTCTACAAATACCGCAGTGACCTTTGATTTAGTTTTCATCAGAACCAGCTAATCCATAAATCTATTTCTGTACCTGGACAGACGAATAGGAATTTAAAAAAATAGCCTACGAGTAACGGATTAGCAAAAACCAGTTTTTCATTTTGCTTGATGGGATTTGATTCAAGCTTAAACAATCGTGTTGAGTTAGGCTGGCAACGAATGTTCGCGAAAGAGGCACAGCGACAGTGCGCATTTGGCGAGCCGTAGACAGCTGTAATCTGAAAGTGTGATAACTGTTACGTAGTAGACTCGTTTAGGTCAGGTTTAGCATGGCTACTATTACACACTCACACACATACACACATACACACACACACACACATTTACAAGCACGCCTAGTTGCTTGAGCTCAGATTAACAATACGGATTTCAGTTTCACCTTATCGAATGTTTCACGCCTGCAGATTTTAGCCCTAAGGGCACTGATTGTAAAGCTAGTATCCTCGCTTGCGCAAGGCTTACCAGCTATTGCCTGCTCACAAACACACGAATTCAAAAAGGAGTAAACGCACACACGTAGCACGTGACGACAAATCACGTGCACACATTCATACAAAATTAAGTGACTTCCAACTATGAGGTCGTGTTACCATGCTGTATTCTATCATTCCGCTTGAAGCGAAAGTCAAGGATTCGTTCTGTCTGTATTGAGGAGACTTTTGTTAAGCTTTAGATATTTGCTCGTCAAATGTTAAATTAAATATTAATAGTCAGATGTAGCATTGTGATCAGTGTTATAAATAGTGACCTTCGGTAAATTAACAGCTTATTGGATATATTCGAAGGCACGATTTGACGAAACCTACATGCAGTTGGCCCAAACGAATTTCAATAGCTTGTCCTGATTCAAGAGACACCTCCAGAGTACTAACGGTAGGCCTGCAGGCGGAATTTGCATTCTTAGACGGGCTTACTGTTTCTGTCGCTTATAAGCCAACTCAAAGTAGGCGTAAGCAATGCTTCATCTGATTTAAAGTAATAAAAACCAATTATGCTAAGTAAAACTTATGCTATTATGGTCTATGTATCGATTTTTGACTTGTCGGATGCTCCAAATTTTGTTACCCTCTAGTCAGTTCAGGAACTAATGCACTTTATATCGAACACAATTTTGGAATGCCAGCTCCGGGTGGTTTTGCTCCATCTCTAATAGACGCTTCATTTTCCGACGGAAGAGTCTATTCAAAATGAAACAAATCCATGAAAAGCAGACACCATTCAAAAATAGACTGAGAATTATTTATGGTGAGTGGATTCCATTTCTTAACTAATACCAAACTAATAAACTACAGCTGATACGAATCTGTTTAAGTTCATTAAAGTAGAAATTTTGTATGGATGCATCGCCTTTCCCACACTATACAATACATAATATACGAACATTGGTTGCACGGACGGTGATAAAATTTACTATAACCAAGGTAGTGAATTTGATATAAACACCTGACACATGAAGTACTTACATATGTCAAGATAAACTAAAAATTGGATAGTGTAGAAAAGACAATTCATCCAGTAGACCGGTTTCGTCCTTATTGGGAACTCATCATGTACTGGCCAGAATATGCCGCGGACAGGACTCGTACCTGGGCACGTCTACTTCGGAATCTGGTGCACTAACCACTGAGCCACCCTGCCGCAAATTTTAAATTTAGAATTTGCCGCGGATAGGGCACGAACCTGGGCACGTCTTCTTCGGAATCTTGTACTCTAAATATTGAGCCACACTGCTGCACATTTGTAAATTTAGAATTTGCTGTGGGCTGGGCTCGAACCTGGGCATGTCTGCTTCGGAATCTTGTACTCTAAATATTAAGCCACACTGCTGCACATTTGTAAATTTAGAATTTGCCGTGGGCTGGGCTCGAACCTGGGCACGTCTTCTTCGGAATCTTGTACTCTAAATATTGAGCCACACTGCTGCACATTTGTAAATTTAGAATTTGCCGTGGGCTGGGCTCGAACCTGGGCATGTCTGCTTCGGAATCTGGTTCTCTAAGCACTGAGCCACATTTTCGCACACAGAGTGGCTCAGTGGTTGGAGCATCAGATTCCAAATCAGACGTCTCCTGGCTCGAGCCACGCCGCAGCAATTTCAGGTCAGTACGTGATGAGTTCCCAATAAGGACTAATCCGGTCTACTGATAGGGATGCCTTTTCTACACTATACGATTCTTAGTTTATACTGAAAAACGTATGTAATTAATGAGTCGAGTGTTTATACCAAGATAGCAACCTTGATTTTGGTAAATGCTATCACCGCGCGCCAAACCCATATTTGTTTAATTATATAAATGCTCATTTCAATACCACTAGTGTGGTGCCTGTTCAATAATGACAGATTGGGGGTGGTTAGTTGAAACTTTAGATCTAAATAGATGCCATATGAGCTACTCCTAAAAGAAGAAAGGATAACCGAGTGGCGATCTAGGTATAAACAGCAGTCCCTTCATCTGCATACATTTATCAATATAAAAAAAGTACTGTAAAATGTAAAAAGGGAATTCATCCAGCAGACCAGCTTCCATTTTATTGGAACCTCTTCAAGTGTTGTCCATAATATGCCGCGGACAGGGCTCACAAATGGGCATGTCTGCTTCGAGGTCTGTAGCTCTAACCACTGAGCCACCATGCCGTTTTACGACCAATATTGCCCGATAATTTTGTGGTGAAAGGATTTGTTACTTCAATTGTTAGGCATTTGTCACAATCTGGCAGTTTCGTGCTTACTGGCGACTCATCAATAGAAGCCGGTATTACGCCCTTTGCCCACTATATATTCGAGTGAGGACTGTGGGAAATAGGACGGTACAATTTCCTATACGAATGTGTAAACTTGCAGTAATGAAGCTAACTTTATATAAAGTCATCGACAATGCGACTTCAAAGCCAAATGAATATAAATATTATATATGCCAAGCCTGGAAAAGGTACCACAATTATGACTAGTGTGTTAGTACCCGATATCAACAAACAATATCTATCAGTACTTAATTGAATGATGTCATGATTAACGCGAAATGGGATAACTGATATCTATCAATGTCACAGTGTATGGATTTGCTGGAGTACCAGGTATTCAGAAATAGTTGTAATTATCAATCTAGGTGAGCTATGGGAGATTGTACCGTCCTACTTCTTTACATTCCTCACCATAATATATAGTGGGTAATGAGCTTAATACCGGCTCCTACAGATAAGTCGCCAGTAAGCACGAAACGAATGTGTACGACATTATACGTTCCATTCATGTTGACTTTGGCCTATCCTTCTGGTCATATTTGAACTAATTTCTGACTAGGTGCGCAACAACAAATACCCAATTGCACATATATTAGTTCTCCGCCACAAACAGCATCTACTTGCACAATTTATTTCCTCCAACCCTACTTAAAATAGACATAGTGACTTAGAGGCGTAGTACTGACTTCTTCTGAAGTTCAACCACAAAACGCATGCATCAAAGGGATAGCGCCTTTTGCTCATACTGATTTTTGGGCATCCTCCTGGACCTATACATGAGCCAAACATAAGAAGCCTGGAGTCATTCACTCCCTTTATATATACACAACACAAAAAATTTACGCATTACCAGTATCATGGTATGAGACAGTGTAAATATCACAGGAAATGCGAGGAGTTAAACAATCATTTATTATAATCAAGGTTGCGGT